>JBAIZL010000004.1:50548357-50598357 GCA_036971475.1 Prosapia bicincta
AAATTGGTGGCTAAATACGTAATATTTGACAAGGATAAACAAAATTGTTGGCTAAATACGTAATATTTGACAAGGATAAACAAAATTGTTGGCTAAAAACGTAATATTTGACAAGGATAAACAAAATTGTTGGCTAAATACGTAATATTTGACAAGGATAAACAAAATTGTTGGCTAAATACGTAATATTTGACAAGGATAAACAAAATTGTTGGCTAAATACGTAATATTTGACAAGGATAAACAAAATTGTTGGCTATATACGTAATATTTGATAAGGATAAACAAAATTGTTGGCTAAATACGTAATATTTGATATACAAATATACAATATACAACTTTGTAAAATACGATTCTTGCCTTACATATTACGTATACTCTAACGCAGGGGTCGGCAACCTTTTTGTACTGGAGGCCTCATGTTCAATCCAGCATGGCTGTAAGGGCCGCAAATATAAAATAACCACAAACTTTATTATATTTCCTAATTTTATATCGGTAATGTAACTGATTTCAGTACAGTATAGAAGGTGACTTAAACTAACGACTATTAATGGATTTTAAAAGTAATTTTTATAAAATAGGCTACTTACTTGCTGATTACAAATTTGACAACTTTCCATGTTAACTCAGACAAATTTCTTAATTGTCTTGAAGTGCTGAAATAGTAACATAAAACACGTTCACTTGAAAATCAACGAAACTTTACTAAAATAAAACAAAATTACCTTAGGGGGAAATTGCCTGCATGCACATTGCAGGCAGTACTTTCCACTTATACTGTAATTTATTCTTAGGGGTTTATTTTAGGGCTTCTTAGGTTCTAGCGGCTAATGTAATGGTTCTAGCTATTGCGCATCTTATTTGTATTCTAACCCGTAAGCGTAAGCTATCCGGACCGCTCAGAATTCAAAAAAACACAAGTGGAGGTTGGCGCACAAAATGTATTCTCGTCGGAGATGAGAAAGTAATATCTTGCCCTTTAGAAAAAGTAACCATCTAAAACTTACTTCTAAATAGATACCTATCTAAGATATTAGAATGCTGTGTAAACGTAAAGAAGTCAATGTATTTTTTTAAATATTATTTATTAAAACTTTATTGGTGGAACCTTATCGGTGTAGAGCACTTTGGACTCTCTTTTCATCCCTACCACAGGACTAGCTTAGTGGATACCTACCTCTTTGCAGAACACAAATACCCACTTGATGCTTAATCTTCTGATATCCTCTGATGTACATACATGCCAGCTAAACCACTTTTTTTTGCAACTCCCAAAGCAGGGCACTCACAGAGGATGTGGATTGGGCTTTCCTCTTTGTCCTCATCGCATCTCTTGCACACAAGGGACCTAGATCTCCAATTTTGTATTGGACCCCTTCAGATTCCCATGGCCTGTGACCAGATCTACAGTAACTCTGAGTTGAGGTCTACTTAAGGAGAGTATTTCTTTGCCCCACAAGTCTCCCGAGTAACCTCACAGTACCTTGGATTTGTTGCAACCCAAGTTCGCATTCCATTCTTCCCTGCACAGCCTGACTATATGTGCCGTGATCCTCTTGCGCTCCTCCTGATGCGGTATGCCCACTGCCCTCAGCAACGGTCCTTGAGTTGTACACGCTCGTTTTGCTAAGGCGTCTGTAATCTCATTCCCTACCCAGGCTAGGTTGAGCGAATTATACTTACCCAGCTCGGCTAGAGAAGCTATAGTCCCAGGCCACCAGCTTAGAGCTGGCACTAGCCTTACCTAAAGCCTTCAGAGCTGCCATACTGTCTGAGCAAATCCAGATGGGCTGGCCCCTCTTTTCTAGACCCTATTATTTCCTCAGCACATAGTTGGATCACGAGCACCTAGGCCTAAAAAACAGAGTTGTAGTCTTCCAGGAGATGACAGAATCTGTCTTGGTGTCTCGGTCCACTTAAGCCGGCTCCCACTCCTTCCTTCATCTTGGACCCATCCGTGAACCAGATTTCACCATATTTTGGACTACACTCTTCCCATGCCTCTCTTGCAGGAATATAGATTTTGTAATTTCCTTTCTCCTTTTTAAGAGATAGTATCTTATCCTGAGGTTCTATCCAGAGCTCCTTCAGTGAATCCCCAAATAGATGACGTTTGCTACTTGTCTTCCACTGCCCGGTTCAACTTAGGCGGTATGCAGTTTTCATTGTCTCCATCCTAATTTGAAGACTCAAGGTTGGAAAACCCAACATAACCCGTATGGCCGCACATGGTGTCCTCCTCCTCGTAGCTAGTATGCCTCTAAGGAGGAGTCCCTGCACGCGGTCCAGCACTCTTTTGCTTGTTTGTTTCTGTGCCCTGTCCAATCCAATGTATACACTTATATTAAAAATAATAATAATAATGATCATAAAATAAAATATATATGGACAGCTCACGGTAAACTACAACAGTCAAATTTGTATCTCCGAAACCTATCTTTCGAAAACTATATTTAACCGTTAGCCTTGCTAAGTGACTTCTTCATTCGTCCACCTTCACCTGGATAACAGGTAGACACCAGTGGGAACCGATGTACTTTGGTAAGCTACCCTCCTCTTACAGACCTTCACCTGGATAACAGGTAGACACCAGTGGGAACCGATCTACTTCGGTAAGCTACCCTCCTCTTACAGACCTTCACCTGGATAACAGGTAGACACCAGTGGGAACCGATGTACTTCGGTAAGCTACCCTCCTCTTACAGACCTTCACCTGGATAACAGGTAGACACCAGTGGGAACCGATCTACTTCGGTAAGCTACCCTCCTCTTACAGACCTTCACCTGGATAACAGGTAGACACCAGTGGGAACCGATGTACTTCGGTAAGCTACCCTCCTCTTACAGACCTTCACCTGGATAACAGGTAAACACCAGTGGGAACCGATCTACTTCGGTAAGTTACACTCCTCTTACAGACCTTCACCTGGATAACAGGTAGACACCAGTGGGAACCGATCTACTTCGGTAAGTTACACTCCTCTTACAGACCTTCACCTGGATAACAGGTAGACACCAGTGGGAACCGATCTACTTCGGTAAGCTACCCTCCTCTTACAGACCTTCACCTGGATAACAGGTAGACACCAGTGGGAACCGATCTACTTCGGTAAGCTACCCTCCTCTTACAGACCTTCACCTGGATAACAGGTAGACACCAGTGGGAACCGATCTACTTCGGCAAGCTACCCTCCTCTTACGGGTGGTTAATAAATCCATTCGTTCGTCAGAACTAACACCACGTAACCCTATTACTTATTGTTACGAAGGGAAACTCCCCTTTAAAGAGCAGGGGCACTGCAAGCACGCGACAGTGCAAACGGGACGCGATGGTCCTTCCTGAATCCTTTGCTAGGGGATCTATGCCCTTGATTCTACCTATATGTGCTGTCCTCCCACTAGATCCTAAGTGATAGTAGTTATAGTCCTCACCTGCGTCCATCCCCTATTACGTTTGTTCTGTCATGGTATACTTTGCATTATTCACGTGTTCGCTATGTTTGTGGATAATCTTCTGTAGACCAATATTAGAAAAAATGGTAAAATAAAATGAGACTATAAAGGTATAATCTTTGAGAAATTGAAGAAATACAATATTAGGACACAACAATCAATAAACTCGTACAGTAATAGAAACTAGGACATAAATGTTTCAAATAACAATAAATGGAGAAATATTCGACAAAATGAATGCACGTTTGTTGATACCAAAAACAACAAATACAGAAATAAAAACAGAAGCATCCGTTAAACAACGAGGATAGCAACGTAGTAGATGAAACACCATTATCTCCGCAATGAACCGGTTTTACAGACACGTTGGACTGAAAAGATTGGAATGTAATGGTAAAAATATGTGTACATAAACACATGTTATACTTACCTACTTGAACTCTAGAGCACTGAAATTATTAACTTCTTTAAAGTAAATGATAAATTCAGCTTTTTTCACAAAAATGCAGAAATACGTTAGAGTTTGTATATTTTCTTCAGTGCGAATAAAGGCCTTGAAAGTGGGACTAAAAGACATAAAGAGAGGATGGAATGATAGAAGAAGCAAACGTAAAACCTTCCGAATAGCTGCTGACGACCACGTTTTAAAGGGAAATAAAATATTTGCCATAAAGTGTGAAACATTTTATTAGCACAGCTAAAATATGAAATATCACATGTTTTCAATGTTTATTCGAGAATAATGTAGCGTTAGTAAAACTATGTGCGCACATAAATACCTTTATAACTTTACGGTTTATTATAAATTTATACTTTACACAGTTTTATGTCTTTAGGTAGCATAATATTTATGTTTCATATAAATATTACGGTTTAACTATAAACCGGACAAGAGACTTACGTATCTCACTTAGTAGCCTAATAATTATTGTTCTCTAGAGTACAATATTTTCTTGAGACATCGTAATATTTTAGTACGTTTCAATAAAAGAAAGACAGAATTTGTTTTCTTGAGTATTAAGGTGTTTAGGAACCTAAGTAAGGGGTTAGGTTCAAAATCCAATCTAATATCCTTGTATCATTAGATAGTGTTTGGAAATCCACGGAACTGTGTTATCTATGCTGCAAGCACATTCCTGTATTAATTGATGTAAATTTAAAAAAAAACAAAAGAAAATACTCGAGAATTATAACTAATAATCCTTAACAAATATAGAATAAAAATTACACTTGTTTGTATTATCTTGGCGAAAAACCACTACTTACTGATTTATTCAGCAGACGAGTTTCGAGTTAGGTCAGTGCATTTTTCAATGCTGTGAAATACTGACAAGTCTGATGCTCAGGTGTGTTGTGTTTGTGTGAGTCTGTGGTGTGTTTTTGTTCTGTTTGTTTATAAAAACCTCAAGATGTACAACATAAAAACTACAAATATAGAATAATTTCCCGATTATCCTTATATATCGTACGGTTTCCTTGTGAGATAATGCATCAGCATTCTAGGTTAACTTCACTAAGAGTAAAGGTGATAAATAAATTAAAGATCTCGATGAGAACGGCTATAAAGCCTAGCTATTCTAAACACAGTTAGCTCTTGCATTTCTGACAGGCAAACGTCACTGCTTTCCCTAATTAGTTTAGTTCCGAGCTATTAGTTTACATCTCACATAACCTATTTCGAACAAGGTGACGTATCGAGCGCGCGCGCGTGTGTAAATGAAGTACATTATGAAAACATTGTCCGTAAAGTATTGTGTTTTTGACCAGCTATTACCAATATATATATATTTTTTAAAAGCAACTGTCTAATTAATTTATTGTTTAAAGTAAAACTTCTCATAAAGTAACTTTTTAAACAATGATAAATATTTTTCAAAGACTTTACGACTTTAAGAAAATTTTAAGGTATTTATTCTCTAGAAAAAAAATTTAATTTTACCTTGGAAATTTTTCTGGGTGTAAAATGTCACCCCTTACCAGATCAAATCATAACTAAATAATCACGAACTAAACTTATAACTCACAAATAAATGAAAACCTCTCAACCACAAATGACTTTTTTCTTTTATTTAAAAACGGCATGTACATTTCGATTGCATAGCAATCATCCTTAGAGGTAATTTAAAATAAAAATACAATACAGAGGTAAAATAAAATAAAAATCATCAATAGATGATTAGTTCATATTTTATATAAAATTTTATTGTAAATTACCTCTGAGGATGATTGTTATGCAATTAAAATGTACATGCCGTTTTTAAATAAAAGAAAAAAGTCATTTGTGGTTGAGAGGTTTCATTTATTTAGGTTAAACATTGTTGTACCACAGTTGTTTTATACGGTTACAATTTATAATTATTAATTTATTTTCTAAATCGCTTTTTAACAACGAATTTATCATTACTGAATATAAATATAGGCCCTACACATTTAAAATTAATATTCATAATTTGTTTAGTTGAATATTTGTGAGGATATACACACGGATGATGATGATGGCTACTGTAGTATTGAAACGTGTATGAGTAAATTCATTATTAATTGTAAGATGTTTACTATTATTACGTTATTAGTGAGTGGATGGTTGAATAGTCTAACCATCATCGTATTATTTAACTACACGAATAATTTTGTAGAATCGACTAACAGGCCTATAGCATAGTCAGTCACGTACAGTTAGCCAATGTCCAGTCACGTAGCCAAGGGCTATATAAATCAAAGGAAGGTTTGTACGTACCCAGACTGTTCTGTCGAACTCCCCATGGGCGTAACGCGATGTACGCGTTGATGGATGCGGACTTTCAGATGTACAGAAGGGAAACCTTACGTACGAATATGTTTATTACGTAAATGAATTAAATAAGAGATAGAGTATACATTTGCTTAAAAAGATTGTTCAACAAAATAATCCCTTTAGCATTTATCATGAACTGAACGACTTAAATGTATTTCCTACAGTGTGCATAGAGAAGTTAAGATGTACTGAGAAACGATAAAGCTAAAACCCCCTAAAACCAGCCGATTGTCTGCCGTAAAAATGTAATAAAATATTTTTGGAAAGAAAGGGGCATTTTGATAGAACGACTGACATTCTAGATTTATTTGTTTTATCATGTTCCCATTCCGATAAAAGTGTTACATCAATAAAATAGAGTGAGCAAATACTTTACGAACCCTTTCTGCTTTACAGTTTATTATAAAAGCAAACCTTCTATTTTGAGTGTTATGTAACGAATCAACTTTGTTCCTCTTCACCAACTCATTCATTTAGAACAGCGTAAAGCTATCTGTTTTTTTAAAGTAAAAAAGCGTTGTATGTATTGCAAGTTAGAAGAGATTTATTGTGTTGAACGAAACAGAAAATATCTTTCATGTCATTACGTTGGCACACTTTGAAAGCCAATTTAAAACCTGTGATTGATAAGATAAGTTTATTAATGCTGAGGAAATATGTTTTGAACTTTTACTTGTAAGTGTAAAATGATAAAAAAAATATAACATAATATATTAAAATGGTAAATACATATTAAATTTAAAATATCATGTTGTAGATTTACGTATCTTTAAACTTACTATTAGGAAGGAGGTTGTTAAAAATATTTCTAAAAAAACTGTTACGGAATAAAAAGAATTCTAAGGGGATGTAATACGTATGCATCTAGAGGATATGATGCTAATATACTATGAAGGGTAAACTAGAAAAATAGCTGACGTTAAAAAAACCAGAAAGTATGAAATGTAGATACACACATTTCAAGCTACACACAACACTTATTACTCTGCTGCATAACCTCTCCGACATATATTACTATACAAATAGTAATATAAAACTCTCTATACAATTTGAAACTTATACAATATAAAGGTTTATCATTTTCAAATAATAAAAAAAAAAATGCTTGAAAGGTTTAACAAAATATTATTTTTCAGTCTGGTGTTTGTAAACGTGCAAAATGTGTGTGAATTTGATTTCAATCGAAGCGTTTGGGCTCATAAAAGGTATTGAGCCCAAAATGCGTCCATGGAATTATTTTTGAAAAATTATTGTGCAAATAACAATTGTGCGTTAGTATTAATTATTGTGTATAAAATAAACTACAAAAACCCCTAATTTAATTTTAATATTAATTTATTACGTATAAACATATAGTTTTGTAAAACTCACTTCATTTTCAATTCATAAAATTGTGAAGTAATACTGTGATTTAAATGTATAATTTATTAATCCCACAATGAAAATTAGAATACATAATGAATTGAATACACTAAAATACAAATTAAATAGAATACACTAGAATGCATAATGAATAGAATCCACCAGAATGCATAGTGAATGGAATACACTAGAACACCTAATGAATAGAATACACTAAAATACAAGTTTAATAGAATGCACTAAAATACAAATTGAATAGAATACACTAGAATGCATAATGAATTGAATCCACTAGAATGCAAATTGAATATAATACACTAAACACCTGATGAATAGAATACACTAAAATACAAATTGAATAGAATACACTAGAATGCATAATGAATTGAATCTACTAGAATGCATATTGAATAGAATACACTAAACACCTGATGAATAGAATACACTAAACACCTAATGAATACAATACACTAAACACCTAATGAATAGAATACACTAGAACACCTAATGAATAGAATACACTAAAATACAAATTGAATAGAATCCACTAGAATCCATAATGAATAGAATCCTCTAGAATACATAATGGATAGAATACACTAAAATACATAATGAATAAAATACACTAGAATAATAATGACCATAACTGTAACAAAATGAAACTGATGCTTCTAAGCTTAACTAGACTATATAGTGTCAATGAAAGAGTTGAGTGCCACAAACTAACCACAGTGAGGTTCAAAACAGCTGTTCTTTACTTAGAACTATGAGTATATTCAAGAAGGAAAAGGCAGCTTTCAAAGTCTAGAACATATAAAGTTATGTCAAAATATTTATAAAGGCTTTGTTTTTAGAAAAAAAATACAATTTATGTTATTTACATACACATAAAGTAACTTTCACAAACCTTTTGCCTCATTTACACGATACCCAAGTAACCATAGTATCGTATACATTAAAGTTAGTAGCTGCAAAATGTTTAGTAGACTAACAAACAAAGACAAGCCAAGATTAGTTTTTATTGGATATAATTATATTTTAATAAAAAGGAAAATTATTTGTCCAAGAATAGCATTTACATTCCAAGAGGTTATTTTAGGACAATGTGAAAAGTAATTATCATTAAAATTGTAATAGTGAATGTTTAACAGGCTAAAAGTAAGTGATAAAATCTTGTTACATGGCAGATAAGATTAAATTTGTGGTCTGTTCTGGTACATTTGAAACCATTTGGAAAGCTAGATTTTCTTATTTTGTTTCAGAAGGTATAATATTATGAAAAGTGAAATGAATAAATAAATAAAAACTCATGCTTGTTTAGGCACTGGCATAAAAGCTTCGTGTGAAGGATAATAACGTTGAAGGGGAATCTAACGATAACGTCTAGTTATTTACTTATCGCTCTAATAAGTTCTGAAAGTGACCTGACAAAAACAAAGTCCTTAAATTTAACCCTCAAAAACCCAATATGAGAAGGCAAAATGTTACTCTTTGTACACTTCACTATAAAACACGTCGATCTATTAATCTTACCAGATCCTTCCTTTGTGCATTGTTATAACTTTATTGAATATTATAAATAATTTTGAGATTTTAAGAGTTACTTGTAAAATCTTTGTGTTTTTTAAAGTAAAACGTTTCAGACATACTAATGGCAATAAATAAATTGCCAAACAACCGTTTTTGTAAACTAAATACATTGATTTGACTCGCTGGTCGAACTCTACTATCATACCGAAATAAATACAGTAGAGTATCGATAAGTCGAGGTGGACGGGACCGTGACCTCCTCAGATTATAAAGAAGTACGTATCTGTTCATTAGAAAAATAGAATTTCTAACGAACTCTACTATCATACCGAAATAAATACAGTAGAGTATCGATAAGTCGAGGTGGACGGGACCGTGACCTCCTCGGATTATAAAGAAGTACGTCTCTGTTCATTAGAAAAATAGAATTTCTAACGAACTCTACTATCATACCGAAATAAATACAGTAGAGTATCGATAAGTCGAGGTGGACGGGACCGTGACCTCCTCAGATTATAAAGAAGTACGTCTCTGTTCATTAGAAAAATAGAATTTCTAACGAACTCTACTATCATACCGAAATAAATACAGTAGAGTATCGATAAGTCGAGGTGGACGGGACCGTGACCTCCTCGGATTATAAAGAAGTACGTCTCTGTTCATTAGAAAAATAGAATTTCTAACGAACTCTACTATCATACCGAAATAAATACAGTAGAGTATCGATAAGTCGAGGTGGACGGGACCGTGACCTCCTCGGATTATAAAGAAGTACGTCTCTGTTCATTAGAAAAATAGAATTTCTAACGAACTCTACTATCATACCGAAATAAATACAGTAGAGTATCGATAAGTCGAGGTGGACGGGACCGTGACCTCCTCGGATTATAAAGAAGTACGTCTCTGTTCATTAGAAAAATAGAATTTTTAACGAACTCTACTATCATACCGAAATAAATACAGTAGAGTATCGATAAGTCGAGGTGGACGGGACCGTGACCTCCTCAGATTATAAAGAAGTACGTCTCTGTTCATTAGAAAAATAGAATTTCTAACGAACTCTACTATCATACCGAAATAAATACAGTAGAGTATCGATAAGTCGAGGTGGACGGGACCGTGACCTCCTCAGATTATAAAGAAGTACGTCTCTGTTCATTAGAAAAATAGAATTTTTAACGAACTCTACTATCATACCGAAATAAATACAGTAGAGTATCGATAAGTCGAGGTGGACGGGACCGTGACCTCCTCGGATTATAAAGAAGTACGTCTCTGTTCATTAGAAAAAAAGGAATTTTTAACGAACTCTAATAGTGTATTGTAATTATTAATGGACAAAGTACGTTTATAGAACTTTATATGAACATGTCTTGAAACCCCGACTCATTTTCTTTGCATACCGTATGCTTATAAACATTTCTTGGAAGCCCAATTCATCATTTCTTTCAAATATACAATATAGGGTCAAATAGCAAGAGACTCGAATTTAACGAAAGCTCGAAAAATCGGGACTCGGAATTTCGTAACTTTACTGTATTAATTTTTTGTTTATATTTATATTAAATATTTTTTAAAAGAAGGGTTAAATATGTAAAACTTACTTACGCAAATAATTTTTAACAATAAGCTTTTATACATAAAGAGAGTAATAATATGTACAAATTGCTTTACAAATTTACTGTGTGAAAACATATACAAACTGTCACATATAATTATCATAAATACTCCAGAATTTTTATATTTTTCATGTATGGAATACAATAACTATTTATAAACATAGTAAGCTAGGCCATGAGATGTGAAACTTATTCTCTAAAGCCTAAGAATCGATAAATCATAACCGTTTCCAGACCTGAACAATGGCGGCAAATTACTGACCTGAACAAATGTTTTGAATGTTGCGGTGACGATGCCATAGTAGGAGATCTTTACGTCCGTCATTGTGTTCAGGAGGACAATGCGAAACGACTTTCTGAATGCCAAAGAGCATTTGTACCATTCGCTGTAGCAGATGTCATGAGTGATCATCAGACCCTAAGAAGCAAACAGAATTTTATTGAGAATAGCTGAATAACTAGGGTAAACATTTCATGAAAAATAGGGACATAATTTAGTGACTCTAGTGTTTAAGCAGTTTCATTGTAGCTACTCACAACCCCCCCCCCCCAGGGAGGTGCCGTCCCAGTTTGAGAACTGCTCTACACCATTGTCTGCTCCCGCTTGAATAAACACCACGACACCTGTAGGCCTATCTCACGCCAGAGACATTTCAAATCCATTGTAACACTTTAAAATGATTAATATGTTAGATGTTAGAAAATTGGAATAACATGTTACATAGTCAAGAATTAACCCGCAAAGTTGAGGGCATTTTAAAATCGAATTGTACGAGTAGCACGTTCAACAAAAAAACTTTTTATTTTTGAAAACAATACTAACTAATATTTTTGTGCATGAGTTCAAATATTAATAAAATACAACTAAAAACTAAATACAATTTTTAAAATTTTGAAGAATCCTTACTCTTTAAAAATTCGTTGTGTTTTGTCATTTTCAAAGAAAAAAACAACCTATAAATATTGACTATTAAGGCAGTATATATCGACCTGTAGGACAGTATATATCGACTTGTAGGGCAGTATAATTATTGACTATTAAAGCAGAATATATTGACACTCAGGGCCGTATATATCGACCTGTAGAGCAGTATAAATATTGACTATTGAGGCAGAATATATTGACTATCAGGGCCTTATATATCGACCTGTAGGGCAGTATAAATATTGACTATTGAGGCAGAATATTTTGACTATCAGGGCCTTATATATCGACCTGTAGGGCAGTATAAATATTGACTATTGAGGCAGAATATATTGACTATCAGGGTCTTATATATCGACCTGTAGGACAGTATAAAAATTGACTATTGAGGCAGAATATATTGACTATCAGGGCCTTATATATCGACCTGTAGGACAGTATAAATATTGACTATTGAGGCAGAATATATTGACTATCAGGGCCTTATATATCGACCTGTAGGGCAGTATAAATATTGACTATTGAGGCAGAATATATTGACTATCAAGGCCTTATATATCGACCTGTAGGACAGTATAAATATTGACTATTAAGGCAGTCTATATTGACTATCAGGGCAGTATATATCCACCTGTAGGACAGTATATATCGACTTGTAGGGCAGTATAATTATTGACTATTAAGGCAGAATATATTGACTATCAGGGTCGTATATATCGACCTGTAGGGCAGTATATATCGACTTGCAGGGCAGTATATATCGAATTGTAGGGCAGTATATATTGACTTGTAGGGCAGTATAAATATTGACTATTAAGGCAGTATATATTGACTATTAGGGTAGTATATACCACCTCTTAGGGCAATTTATATCGAATTGTAGGGCAGTATATATTGACTTCTAGGGCAGTCGGGCCGTATATATGGACTTTTAGGGCAGTAGATATTGACTTGTCGGGCAGTATATATTGACTATCAGGGCCGTATATATCGACTTCTAGGGCAGTAGATATTGACTTGTAGGGCAGTATGTATTGACTATCAGGGCCGTATACATCGACTTGCAGGGCAGTATATATTGACTTGTCGGGCAGTATATATTGATTATCAGGGCCGTATATATCGACTTCTAGGGCAGTATGTATTGACTTGTCGGGCAGTATATATTGATTATCAGGGCCGTATATATCGACTTCTAGGGCAGTATGTATTGACTTGTCGGGCAGTATATATTGATTATCAGGGCCGTATATATCGACTTCTAGGGCAGTAGATATTGACTTGCTGGGCAGTATATATTGACCATCAGGGCCGTATATATCGACTTCTAGAGCAGTATATAATGACTTGTAGGGTAGTATGAATATTGACTACTAAGGTAGTACATACCAACTCTTAGGGCAGTATATATGGACTATTATTGGAGTATATATTAGTCAATTACGGTAGTATATTTTGATTATTAAAGCAGTATATTGACTATTAGGGAAGTGTATATTGACTATTAGGGCATTATACCGACTATTAGGGCAGTATGTATTGACTATTAGGGTAGTACATACCAACTCTTAGGACAGTATATATCGACTATTAGTGGAGTATATATTGGTCAATTAGGGCAGTATATTTCGATTATTAAAGCAGTATATTGACTATTAGGGAAGTGTATATTGTTTGTTACGGCATTATACCGACTATTAGTGTAGTATGTATTGACTATTAGGGTAGTACATACCAACTCTTAGGGCAGTATATATCGACTATTAGTGGAGTATATATTGGTCAATTAGGGCAGTATATCTCGATTATTAAAGCAGTATATTGACTATTAGGGAAGTGTATATTGACTATTAGGGCATTATACTGACTATTAGGGCAGTATATTGACTATTAGGGCAGTATATTCTCTATAAGGGCAGTATATTGACTATTAGGGCAGTATATATCGACTATTAGGGCAGTATATTGACTATTAGGGCAGTATATATCGACTATTATAGCAGTATATTGACTATTTGAGCAGTTTGTATTGACTATTAGGGCAGTATATACTGTCTACTAATGACCGAATAGTAGTGTTTTATAAAAACAATTAAGAACCCAGAGTGTTTAGCCTAGAATGCCGTACACTACATTTGCTTATATATTTTTGTTGAGTTGAACCTATTTCGTTCAAGCCTTGTAAATTGTATGAAGGTAAAGTAACTATGTATTAAAATATATTATTTATTGTTCTAATGTTGAGTAGTCTATGTATTTAGGTACTTACCTTTCTGTATATCTTCTCTCCAAACCAACAATACACGAAAATCTGTATTATCATGAGAGATATAGTTAAGATAGCATTAAATGATGTCTGGAGGTCGACCTTTAGGAGTGCCTTGAAACCAAAATGCAAGAACGTATGCCATTATATTGTTATGTAACTATATAGCATGACTAAAACATGTTTACACAGTTAATTGTTAAAAACAAATATAAAAAGATTTCAATAAATAGTAAAATACCAGATCAACTTCAAATTAACGAAGGGTTTATAATGTACAGCTGCTAATTTTCACTAAAAATGTAGGCCGTTTAGAAAAAAAACGTACGTTAAAGAAATTGGATAATTTACTTTTGGACCTGAGTTATATCTGGATTGAAATTACATGATAGTTAGCGACTTTGTGTTTGGAATGTTTTTCAAATAATTTAGCCAATGGGACAGGTTTTTCGCTCAATAATTGAGTATGTCAAATGCAAAATATGTTTAGCGGGTGATTTTTAACATGTGATGAAAATAATTTTAAAAAATAATTAAAACATCTGTCATTAAAAATGTTTTTGTAATAATACAATTTTCAACAATATAAATTAATTTCATATGCCTTCAAGAAAACCTTTCAGAAAAGCTGTAAGGCATACAGCCTACATAATGGGTTTAAGGAATAGTATTTAGTTACGACCAGATATTTGTGCGCCGATATTAGAGTTGTTGAGGCAACAGACGTTTGGTTAACGCTGCTAATTCAATAATTAAAATTATATTACAGGTATTTTATTTGGGAAGACATAAGTATTATTTAGAAATACTAATTATGTAAGATTGAGTTCCCTTTTGTTGAGATCAAAGAAAAGTATCTGCTGAAATAACGAGCTGGGCTTTATTTTATTTTCTGTAATAATGATCCTAACAGAACAAAAGCAAATGTGATAAGTTTTTATTTACCAATATTCTATACGCCACATATTACCCAGTGGTATTTTCTAATATATCTACTTCGAGGTATATGAATGAGATATAATTAGATGTGTTTAAGGGCTAAGTGGAATGCCTTAATAGTACATCTTGATTATCTAGAATGTCTCAATCTATTACGAGTTTACTCACCTGAACCAAATGGTATCCGGAGAAGCAGATCAGAACTTCACTCATAAACACAATTTCCAAGAAAACCAACCCGTAAACAGAATTCAACTGTTTTTCAAATCTGAGAAATTATTTACAAATATTAACATGAAGTATATCAGAGATGTTGAAATTGCTAACGTAAAAAGCTATTATTTAAATATTGCTATTTTCTCATCAAAGTGAAAATCTGAAATTTAATAATTAAAACTAATAGTTCACTAACAACAACTGGTGAACAGTACGCGCTAGCTCAGTGGGAGGGAGTTTATATGGGCCAGATGATATTTCGGCGGCGTCTCTTTTCCTATGCCAAAAATCGATCAATGCAACAGGCTAAATGAAGGTAGTTTTCCATATCGTATTTTATTATACCACCAAAGCTGTAGGAAATGTGGTGAGTTAGTATTATCATAACGGAATCTTTACATCGCGAACTTATTAAAGTTCTGTTTTTAGGTGTTTAGTTGTATTCCATGAAACAGCTACAGTTTAACCATTACAGTGTTTGTTAATCAGTACGACGTATACGTCACACATTAACTACTACACCGTTTTTGCTAGTAGGCCTATATTGATCTATATTTTACAAAATAAAGCGGATTTATATGTAACTATTTTATTCTTCTCTATTTAAAACTTATAAATTTATATCATTATAAAACGTCTCTCACTTGCTTCGTTTTACTTAATTGAGTTAATTTATTATAAAATAAAGGAAAATATTCCATTAAGTTTTCTAAGCTATTTCATTTATAATAATAATGGTTAAACAAAGTTAAAAGAATGATAAACGTCAATATTTAAGTTTGTCAGCTGAATAAAAAGTATTCAAGCTGGCATTAAAAAGTTAATTTACAACATATGCTTCAGAGTTATTAAACATATATAAATCAGGTGTTCAGCAATGAATAGCCCAATAACTACAACAACAAAATAATTTAATAATTAAAAACAATACCTAATAAGTATATATCAATTACAATTTCTTCATAGATACTCAATTTCGTATCTTCAAAGTATCTTAATAAAATACTCATCTTCATCGATTTAAGTTTTAAAATGGAGATACTCCGAAACGCGTCAACAGAGGAGAATATTGTAACGTTAGGAATGATAGATAACTGTACACAAATATACTCAAAGTATCCATTTGTAATTAAAATGTACATTAGGTACTGATTTTTAATTAATAATTTTTCTTTGTGAACATTCGATTGGAATTGTGATTAATTAATTAATATTCAACTGTTGCTTGATGTAATAAATAATAATTAAAACTAATTATTTTTGAAAACCTTTATAACCCATTATAAAAGTAATGAATAAATATACCTTATTTACTGACCATAAGTCTAAAACAGAAATAATTATTTGCTAATGTGGCATATTTTTGTAATATGTGTTCAGCCTTCTATTAATTAAGAGACCAACAACCAAATTTAAACTAAGACAATCAGACGAACATCGTTCATTGTATAATGAAGATATATATACTTTTTGTATTTCAAAGGTAAATTATTTTTTTAAAGAAATAAAAATAAAGAAAGAAATAAAAAAACGTACTTTTAGCCTTTGGAATTATAAGAACGCAATGTATTTACTTAAATTAGGAACTTGGTGGCGAAATTACTTTACTTTATTTCTCGTCATAGAAAGAATAAATTTATATACATTAAACATTTTTTAAATGTTTCATATACATTCAAATTTTAAGTTATTTAAAATTTATACAAATATGAATGTTTTTATATTCATTTAAATGGAACACGCATTAGTATATATATATATATACATATATATATATATATATATATATATATATATATATATATATATTTAATAAATTTAAAATATTTCAAACACAAGAATACTTTTAATGAATATATTTATTCAAAGCTTTTCGCCGATAAAAAAGTATCAGCATCTTCAGGAAAAATAATTATCTAATAAAATACTTTTACAAAATTAAATCATATGTACTACAAAGAATCATATGTTTATAATTATTGCACTTTATGTAAATTTTTCTATAACATCAATGACTTTATAAATAGTTTGGTGCCTTGATCTCACTTGAATTTGTTCATCAATTAATTTGTCTTTTACTTTATGCTTATAAATTTCCAATGTTTCAAATATATTCATTTTTAATCCTTTATTTAATTCTTTTATTAATTTCATATTTTCTATTTCCGGAAACTCATGTCCATTATTAATACAATGCGTAGCTAAATTGGATTTGTATATGTTTGGTTTGATATAAGCGTTTAAATGTTCTTTGTATCTTTCTTTTAATTTCTTTTTTGTTTGTCCTACATATAATTTATTACAAGTTTGACATTTTATATTATATAATCCATTTCTTTCGTGCATATTATTTTGATTTTTGTTATTGTTTATGAAATTTGTAATTTTATTATCGGTTTTATATGTAATTTGTAAATTTGTTTCTTTAAATAATCTTGTAATTTTATTTATTTCATTACCAGTGAATGTAAAAGTTGTCCAAATATTTTCTGTCTTATTAGGTACAAAATTATTTTCGAGTTTCTGTTTTCTTATTATATTATTATTTAATTTATCTATAGTTTGTCTTTTATATATATATATATATATATATATATATATATATATATATATATATAAAATACGTTTTCTTGTTTAATAATTTAAAACAACATAGGTTATTCAAATACAAGAATATTTATTAATTTAATAATATTATTCTTATTAATAAATATTCTTGTATTTGAATAACCTATGTTGTTTTAAAATATATATATATATATATATATATATATATATATATATATATATATGTGTGTGTGTGTGTGTGTGTGTGTGTGTGTGTGTGTGTGTGTGTGTGTGTGTATATATGAATATAATATTGATTATATATAGTATATATTTAGAAAATTGTAACTGCTTCACGGGATTACAGAATAACAACAAAGTTATCACTTTAGAAGTATTAATTCACATTAGAAGTATTGCTCCCTAACATTTTAGGATGATTTAAATACAATATTTACCTTAACTTCCTCGCCTTACTAATTAATAATTGACAGTAATATAAAATCAGGTTATTACATTATATGGGGTTACGATACAGAGTTGTGGAGGTTAGGGAACTGCAGGAAGACGCTTTGCAAATGACGGCAATGTAATTAAAACATATCATGTTAACAAGGTTTTCTGTTTTGGTAACTTTTGATTAAATGTCTTGTTCTCATTATCGTTTTATTGTCAATTGCAGTAATTGTGAGTTGATCTATATCTATATAAGGCGTAAACTTAAATGGTGAAAATTTATTCAGTTTGTTTTAAAGAATGCGTACGTTTATATTATTCTGTTTCAGTAACTTTTTTAGTGCTATAATTTATATAAATATATATGTTTAAATATTACGTATAAATGTATATGTATGTTTAAATATTACGTATAAATGTATATGTATGTTTAAATATTACGTATAAATGTATATGTATGTTTAAATATTACGTATAAATGTATATGTATGTTTAAATATTACGTTTAAATGTATATATATGTTTAAATATTACGTATAAATGTATATGTATGTTTAAATATTACGTATAAATGTATATGTATGTTTAAATATTACGTATAAATGTATATGTATGTTTAAATATTACGTTTAAATGTATATATATGTTTAAATATTACGTATAAATGTATATGTATGTTTAAATATTACGTATAAATGTATATGTATGTTTAAATATTACGTATAAATGTATATGTATGTTTAAATATTACGTATAAATGTATATGTATGTTTAAATATTACGTATAAATGTATATGTATGTTTAAATATTACGTTTAAATGTATATATATGTTTAAATATTACGTATAAATGTATATGTATGTTTAAATATTACGTATAAATGTATATGTATGTTTAAATATTACGTATAAATGTATATGTATGTTTAAATATTACGTATAAATGTATATGTATGTTTAAATATTACGTATAAATGTATATGTATGTTTAAATATTACGTATAAATGTATATGTATGTTTAAATATTACGTATAAATGTATATGTATGTTTAAATATTACGTATAAATGTATATGTATGTTTAAATATTACGTATAAATGTATATGTATGTTTAAATATTACGTATAAATGTATATGTATGTTTAAATATTACGTATAAATGTATATGTATGTTTAAATATTACGTATAAATGTATATGTATGTTTAAATATTACGTATAAATGTATATGTATGTTTAAATATTACGTATAAATGTATATGTATGTTTAAATATTACGTATAAATGTATATATATGTTTAAATATTACGTATAAATGTATATGTATGTTTAAATATTACGTATAAATGTATATGTATGTTTAAATATTACGTATAAATGTATATGTATGTTTAAATATTACGTATAAATGTATATGTATGTTTAAATATTACGTATAAATGTATATGTATGTTTAAATATTACGTATAAATGTATATGTATGTTTAAATATTACGTATAAATGTATATGTATGTTTAAATATTACGTATAAATGTATATATATGTTTAAATATTACGTATAAATGTATATGTATGTTTAAATATTACGTATAAATGTATATGTATGTTTAAATATTACGTATAAATGTATATGTATGTTTAAATATTACGTATAAATGTATATGTATGTTTAAATATTACGTATAAATGTATATGTATGTTTAAATATTACGTATAACTGTATATGTATGTTTAAATATTACGTATAAATGTATACGTATGTTTAAATATTACGTATAAATGTATATGTATGTTTAAATATTACGTATAAATGTATATGTATGTTTAAATATTACGTATAAATGTATATGTATGTTTAAATATTACGTATAAATGTATATGTATGTTTAAATATTACGTATAAATGTATACGTATGTTTAAATATTACGTATAAATGTATATGTATGTTTAAATATTACGTATAAATGTATATGTATGTTTAAATATTACGTATAAATGTATATGTATGTTTAAATATTACGTATAAATGTATATGTATGTTTAAATATTACGTATAAATGTATATGTATGTTTAAATATTACGTATAAATGTATATGTATGTTTAAATATTACGTATAAATGTATATGTATGTTTAAATATTACGTATAAATGTATATGTATGTTTAAATATTACGTATAAATGTATATGTATGTTTAAATATTACGTATAAATGTATATATATGTTTAAATATTACGTATAAATGTATATATATGTTTAAATATTACGTATAAATGTATATATATGTTTAAATATTACGTATAAATGTATATATATATATATATGTTTATTTATTACGCATAAATGTATACGATATATATGTTTAAATGTATATATATATATATAGAATATCAAATGTGTTTTCCTGTTAGAATATTTTTAAGATCAAATAATATACACAAATACAGGAATATTCAATTTATTGAATAATAAACTCAAAGCTTTTCGTTAGTTTACATTACCAACATCTTCAGGAGTTACAATCTTGATTGTAACTCCTGAGGATGTTGGTAATGTAAACCAACGAAAAGCTTTGAGTTTATTATTCAATAAATTGAATATTCCTGTATTTGTGTATATTATTTGATCTTAAAAAAAATATATTTGATCTTAAATAAATATATATATATATTATATATATATATATATATATATATATATATATATATATATATATATATATATATATATATATATAATTGTCTTTATTGGAAAATACTTAAATATTAATTTTAGAAAATTATAAATTTGAAAGTATGCAAATTCTGAAATTTACAACGATGTATATTTTTGTGAAGTGTAAAATTAAAACATTTGATGAAAATTCTAGTTTTTAAATTTTCCAAGAAGATATTTAAAAATAAGAATTATTATATTTTTAAATGCCAGCCATATAAAAATGAAGCAAAATTATTATGTATTATTAAAAGCATAAGTAGTGTGTGTGTGTTTGTTTGTGTGTTTGTGCGTGTGTGTCTGTATGTGAGTGTGTGTGTATATGTGTGTGTGTGTCTATTTGTGTTTATGTGATTGTGTGTGTGTGTGTGTGTGTGTGTGTGTATGGGATTGTGTGTGTGTGTGTGTTTGTTAAAACGTATTCCTTCACGGGTGGAAATTATGATGAATAGCTAATATCCGGAGTAGCCTACTCCATTTATTTTACAGTGCATAAAAGACAGTTGAACTGATGTTGGGTTCATCTCGTCAATGCTAAATCCGGTGAAACTCTGCAACTCTACAAAATGGGCTACAAAAAGATTGTATGTTAACTATGCCTCATGTATATGTAAGTGTGTATATATATATATAAACACACACACACACACACACACACACACCCATACACCCCCCCCCCCACACACACATTAACCCAAAGTGTGTGTATATATTGCGGAAAAATAAAAGTAAATGTGTGTATAATTCTACACTTCTAAGGTAATTATTATTCATTGAATCGAGCTTAGCAAACACTGAATATAAATAAAAGAGCAAACATTTACATTGTTTAATCTTTGCTTACCTTTTGATTACCACATGCAACGTAATAGCCTTCTGAAGCAAATATGTCTGTATGGCGTCCTTCCCCGCGCCGGAAGAATCCATTTCCTCCATCTGCAGCAAGCTAAACTTATCTGGCCGTAGGATATTTTGAAATATTCTAGTTATACAATCTGTCATGGCCCCGTACAAATTGGCTCCTCCAGCAAAAAGGCCTGCACTCATAATGTGAACGGTGATATGAAAGTATAAAACCAAAATCTGGTACACGACAGCCGCGTAGTACATGGGTGAGTCCAGAAGGAACGGGGTCCATATCGGGTACAACGTTTTCCTGGTGCGTGGGTCCAGGTAGAAGATGTTTGTCTTGTAAAAGAACATCACGAAGTCAGTCAGGATCAAATAGAAACAAATTTTTGTCTGCAGAACTGACTTTCTTTCTTCAGATATCCATACGTCACTGGGCTCTTTGAAAATCGATTCTTCGAAGTGTTCGAATCTTGCTTCCAATGTGTTTAAAATTTCAGTTACTGTTTTTTGTTTACAAATGAAAGTAGATATTATTAACAGAGTGTGCAGTGAGATAAATGTGAAGAAGAGGATTTCTATTGCGACGTGAAACTTGTCATGGTTCAAATAGTAATTATAAACCCCGTTCAAGATGTCAACCACCATCGTGATCACAATCGCTGAAAAGTAAAGCCAGTTTGTTTGCTTTTGCATTTTACTTTTCCAAATAGCAGACCTTTTAAAGAAACCAGTCATCATGTTTATGTATTCACTGTTGTCTCCCAATTCCAGTTCGTTCGTCGTATGTCCTTTCATTTTGATAGTATTTATAATTTTCGAAATGATTTCAGTCATTTTGACATCAGATCATGTAAATCGAGTTCCGCCAGTAACAGTGTTTGGGTCGCGACTGTTTGTGGGTCACGAGGGATATGATACGGTTCGAGTTACCTAAGATTGCACGTTTATACCTAAAATTGCACGTTTGACCTAAGATTGCATGTTCAGTTCTACTTCCTAGAAGTTGCATACAGAGAAGTTTGTTGCTTTTGAAACATAATCTATATAACATTAATATGTAACAAGCTTTGAATCGTCTCGAACGGTGTTTTAGTGCCATTAGGAGAGTTAAATTGGACTAAGTTTATGGTATAAAGTTAGGGTGTTGTTTTATGCAGCTCATGAAATATTAAGCGTTAGATGCTTGCACACAACGACTCGGATTAAAAGTTCCAAGAAATTACACTGATGTAGAATAGGTCAACAAAGCGAAACGTTCTATACAAAACGTAGAGTACCAAACTTAGCCTATGTTTATAAACATGCCCTATAACGACCTACATAGCCTATAATCTGAAATAGTCTGAGAGCAAACAAATGTCAAGCTAACTTTGTTAAAGTTCAAGTTGGGAAGTTGTCGAACATGATACATCATTAGGAACGTCCTTATCGATTCTTCTTGATCTGTTATAGGTCAAGTCGATATCGATTACCTGACAACCTCGGTCATGGTTACAAAGCTGGGTGAGGGTTGGAAACCATCTAAAGAAGGTCCTTCAAGGATTATTCCGAGGAGTAAGCTTATTCTTACGTCAATTGTGAATAAATTATATTTTCTAATGAGTAGTTATAACTTTCTACCCATCTTTCTATTAAACAATGTTTCAACAATTATAAGTTTCATCGCGTAGCCTATATTTTATAGAGAATTGCTAAAAATGTATCTTTCGTAAAGTAAAATATTATAATTTAAGTAAATTGTCATGCATATTGGCGTTAGCTCATTAAAAATAGTAGTTTTTTTTGGGGAAAAGCTTAAATATTAAATGCTCTAGACTCAAACAGTATTAAAAAAAGACAAAAATCAAATCCGGTCAAATTGACTAATACATCGCATGATTAAAATAAGAGTCTTTTACTGCAAAATGTTTATGTATTCATTTGAAGGTTGTTAACTTTATTAGTTAAGCGTTATTTACATTTCAGAGCTTACAAAGTTTTAGAATATTTAAAAATTGAAACCATAATCTGTTATATATTAAAAATATTTCCTAACAAGTGATAAAGTATCGATTTTTACACTTCAATTAATAGTCCAGTAAATGACTATGATTTTATTGTAATTCCAAGGTTTTAACTTAATCTTGAAAATCCTTAACGAAAATGATATTAATATATTATTATAAAATAAAGTCCAAAGGTTTAACTAGTTATACAATTTTAGATATTTTCTATAGGAAATGTATATAGATATAATACGCATACCAATACATATAATTAAAAATGTTTGTTTTATCTAAGTCTCTGATTTCTAGTTTTCATTTATTTATGATTAATGAATAGAAAGCCTGCTACGAATAGACGCTTCTGGGATCCACAAAAGTAAGCCGAGAATAACCTTCTCCCCTTGCCAAGAGGGTCGAGAATGACTGAGCTCGGAATGACAAGAGATTGTACCTAATTAATTATTTACGTGACCGGAATTTTTATCCCTATCAAGGGGGGAGGCATTTTGAAGGAGAGTCTTTATATCTTCAGAGTAGCTTTATGTTTCTTTACACAACTCAGTGCCTTGAAGATATGGAATCATAAAAATATTTTATGTCAATGTAACAAATTTTAATCCTCGTTAGATACTTATAGAAGATTAGGAGACGTTAGGTTTCGCAAACGATAAACAGTGGTAAAATAAAAAATAAAAACCTGCTAACACACTTGCAACTGTAAAAAACTATTTTCACACCCCTAGTTTATACTAAAACTAGATACAGGCGCAGATATTGTACAAACTAGCCACAAAGGGTGCGGTTACTGCAGCATAAGCTATGAGCACTATTTATTTATAGAAGCTAAACGGGTTCTTCGTTGGTATTTCCAATCCCTTTAGTTACATAAAAAATAAGAATTTATCGCACAACAAACAAAAAGCGGTAGGTGCTCAGAAGCTCTGGACGATATGACGAAGTAAACTTGTCGCGTAATGCTACAGCGCCTGTGGATGCCAAACACTCCGTTGTGGGTGCCATTAATCCATCTCTCCATTAAATAATGGGCTCAGTGATCCCTCAACTCCATTACGTAATGGGCGCTATCGCTCCATAACTCCATTACGCATCGGGCGCAATCGATAAAATTGGAGTCTAAAAAAATGATAAATTATTTAATTTAATAGACAAAACTGCAGGACATTAACTGCAGGACAAACTAAGACATTCATAGAGTGCAGTGGAGCCGATGATAGAATAGTTACCGATATACCACGTGACAATGGAAACCCCACACACTTTGCAACTACAAGAAGTCGCTAGTGTCAGATGCCTTTAGATGCTCGAAAATGTGGACACATAATTAAAGTTTTCGAAAGTTGAATTGCATTTGTACCGTGTATCGCATTATAAAGTGTAATTGGTAAGTGAATACAGGAAAACAGTGTTGCAAAGTTATATATATCACTTTCACTATATGTACTTAAACAAGAATCTTACTTGGTATTTATGGGAGTTAACTTTCAAAGACTGGTTTTGTCTCCACCGTCGGACATACTGCCCGGGGGATGTAGTAGCTGCGAGCTGCGTGGAATTCCCGTTGTCACCAGGTGTGGTGTATCTTTATGTCCTACTTTCGGATTCACTTCATTGTGCGAGACTTTTAAGTTTATTTTGAATACTCAATTTATAGGAAACCCACACAAACCATTACAATACCAAACCACTCCAACCATCCTCCACAACATAAAATGGCCGCTTACAACTCACTCTTATACAAAATGCTAGAACTGACTCTAAATAATGAAGAAAAAACCAAAGAAAAATAAATAATATATCAAATAGCTCAAAAAAACGGATACAATAAAAAACTATAGATAAATTAGAATTTAAAATATTAAATGAATTAAAACAACCTAAAATCGAACCACAAACAACAAAAAAATGGGCCACATTCACATATACAGGGTACAACATAAAAGGAATAACCAAAACACTAAATAATAATAATATTAACATAGCTTACAAAAACACAGGAAACATAATCAATAAAATAAACCAACCAGAAAAAATATGTCCCACACTTAATAACGGAATATACAAAATCGAATGAGCAGACTGCAATAAAATATACATAGGCCAAACAAAAAAGAAATTAAGAGACAGATATCAAGAACACCTCAATGCATACATCAAACCTGAAATTTATAACTCAAACTTAGCTACACGTGCTATCAAAAACAAACACACATTCCCCACATTAAAAAACGTACACCTAATAAAAAAGTACAAAAAGGCCTTAAAATGACAATCTGGGAACAACTACAAATTTATAAACATAAAAATAATATCATTAACGAACAAATACAAATAAAATCAAAACACGATAAATTATTCAATCTAATAGACAAAATTAATCCCAAAACAAACTTAAAAGAGTCGCACAATGCAGTAAATCCAAAAGTAGAACATAGCAGTACACCACACCTGGTGACAACGGAAATTCCATGCAGCTCGCAGCTACTACAACCCCCGCTCAGTATGCCCGACAGTGGAGACGAAACCAGTCTTTGAAAGTTAACTCGCATAAATACCAAGTAAGATTCTTGTTTAATTACATATAGTGAAAGTGATAAGTGAATTCAAGAAAACAGTGTTGCAAAGCTACAAATATATATATATATATATATATATATATATATATATATATATATATATATATATATATATATATATAATGTTATGACTCAGAAAAAAACTTGTAAAAGCTTAGAAGAAAATAACGAAAAAAGAAAAAATGAAATATCGGATCATTTACTATAATACGTATTTTTCAAATATTAGTTGATAGTATCGTAAAACGTTATAAAATATATTCTGGTGTGTTGAAATGTTTCTTTAGAACTTTTGGTATTACATAACTAGTAAATATACTGTTGAAAAATATATGTATGGATTTTTCCATTTTAAAATTTTATTTCTACTCAACTGTTACTCACTAATTAGGCCTATAATCCATACACGAGACGCACACACACATACACGCGCACTAATATATATATATATATATACACCTAGACTTATATGTATAATATACTAACTTTTATTTTTCACTAGTAGTTTTGGACTACGTAAGTAACATATACGTATGGATAAATTACTTGTCCGTGAGTTTTACAATAGAACTAACTACAAGCATTCAGCGTTAATAAAAATCAGTATTATTCTAGTCCAAATTATTCCAGTTAGAATTTGTATGTATGAGATGCTGGGGGATTACATGAAGATAAAGAATATGAAACGGAAGGTGAGAGAATTGCTTGTAATATAGAATGCGTGATTACCATTTATTACTTACGGGACAAGGGTAGCTGCTCCGAAATAAACTTTACCGGGGTAACTGGCAATGACACTTTTAGGAAAAAGTTTTAGTTACTACAAAGATAAAGTTAGACACATCTGCAGGGAATGAAAAAAGAAGAGAACGGACGAAATCCTACAAAAGCATTCAAAACAGGATTTAGTCGGGTTGGGGTGGAGAATGAGGTAACAGTATCGTAGGCAAGGTTTTTCTGACCACCCCTCTCTTAACCGCAACGAATATTCTAACAATAAATAATATCTCCAGTATTTATGGAGTTAATGGGTGGAAAGTTTATATTAAGGTTTATATTTGCTTAATTTATGACTTGATTCAATTGTATTTACTTTTAATTTGTATTACATTTTGCCTCTTCGCAGATAGAATTTTTTGTAGTTTTGTTTTGGTAATATTATTGTTTTGTACATGTTATAATTTATTGCTTGTGAGGAATAAAAAAGAAATTTATTGAGGGGAAGATATTGTGTTGTAAACCTGATAGAGGGAATACCTCGTTGGCTATAACTCTACTACAGCATACGTAGTTGATTCGATAAAAACTGTTCCAAGAAATCGGTGATATTTTTGTTTGGAGAAGTGCTTCTTTTGGCTCATCGGCTTAGTGTGGTGAGAGGCTATTGTAATGCGAGAGGTTCAATACTGACCAAAATGGGCGTAAGGCAAGATGTTACACGAACACGTGCGGATAACTGATAAACGTTTCACAGCAATGAAAATGAAAAACCTCCACGAGTTTAGTTGTTCAATCATGAAGTTTTCTACAACCAGATAAAGGTGAGTGAAAGAACGATGCAAAGGGAGAGCGAAGTGAGTAGAGGACGGATCTGATGTTAGGAGAGTTATATTTAGGATTAGACATGAGCTCAAGGAGGACAAAGAATAAGATCTCGAAATGCGCTCCTACACAACAGGCA
Organism: Prosapia bicincta; assembly: GCA_036971475.1. NCBI lineage: Eukaryota > Metazoa > Arthropoda > Insecta > Hemiptera > Cercopidae > Prosapia > Prosapia bicincta. Next base: position 50,576,298 of record JBAIZL010000004.1, read on the forward strand.
CAATATACCCTTATTTTACAAGCTCGGGAGTGCTTACTCACTACTTTATTTTTAATACTTATGTAAATACATTTCATTAATATTATACTTAGTATTATTTATTAAAGCACGAATTCTTAATAAAATCTGAATAGATACAGGAGGGTTTACTAGTACGAAGGACGAATGTTTAGTAACAACCACATTCCAAGGTCATGGTATATTGTCCCATCAAGAGGAACATAAGACAGTCATTTATTACGAAAAGCTTAGAGTGCAGAATGTCGAAATGTTAGAAGAAATAAAAACGTATTTCAACTCATTTCTTGTTATGCCTTCCGTTTCAATAACACTTTTCCACTGAATGAAAGTCAAAGCTACATCAACTTATTGTATATATTCAGACAAACTACAAGAACAGTCTTGGATATATCATTCTTCTGACAATGGGGTCTCTCAACTGTGTTTTCCATTTAAAGTACACGATCAACGATGTCACAAGATAACATAGAGTAATTAAAAACCTGTAACAAAGACTTATGCTGTGTCAACGGAATGCATATATTGTCAGAATCACGTTTTGTTGTATAAGGACATGTTATAGAAAAAAAAAGCAGATACAGGGAGATTTTAACTTAATGTGAAATAAATTTTATAGAATGTTTAATGTAATATAGTTTTTACTAGTTGTCAGGTTAATCAATACTAATCTATAATGAACCATCATTGGTATGAGGGTTAGCTTCTAGAAATGTCCTAGAGTTTAGAATTTTTATTTTAAAGATGTAACACTCCCCAGACCCTGGACGGTGTACATTGCTACGAGGAATCAAGAACTATGAGTATTTCCTTTGTATTTTTAAAATGTCTTATAGGCTGTACAACGGTTGCAATTGGATTTTTCGTCTAACATCTACCTGCAGAAACATTTTATTTCGCAAAAGTTTATTTAATAAATGTTCAGATATTAGAGCTATTATTATCGTTTCAATATACCTAGCTTGGAGAAGTGAGAAAAGAAACAGGGCGTCTCTACAGTGGGTTATCCGTAGGTCTTCACTGATTGTTTTCGATCCAATCCGGTCCACCGAAAAAATTTTAAATAATTCTGTATACACATGTTAGGACAACTAAAACAAACAAGTTAAATTAAAACAATAACTATTGCCCTGTGAAACGGTTTTGAAGTTTTACGGTTGGAACATCAAACCGTATCCTTTTGTTCTAATTCTCGACTCGTTTCTCCAGACTTGCAAACACAACTCCAAACGTCTAATATGGCGGCAACTTTGCAATATAACCCTAAACCTGGTCCCAAACCTGCACTCAGATACTGATACAAAGTAAGTAATAACTTTAGCCAGTTATAGGAAATAAATTAATATTTACTGAAGTTAATTTAAAACTTATTTATAGAAACAGTTTGTGGCATAACTATTCAGGTTAGTTTAAATATCCTACATTATTTAATAAATATTGTAGTATTGTGATAGGTTCTTATAGGCACGTTATATTGCTTAAGAGATGAAACACGCATCAGTTTAATTCCTTTTACTATATAGAAGATTTTGTTAGACGTAGTTTCCGACCGATCTGGTGGCTTGCCGAGTTCTGATGTTGCGAGATAACGAAAAGTATATGATTACCTGCGATGTGCTGCTCCCGTGTAGCGATAATGGGAACTAAGAATGGAATTATCTGCATTATTTTATTATGTTCGCGGAGTTTTAAATAAATTTAAAAAAATAATTATATATTTTTATTTATTTTAAAGATATTACCGTTTATAATTCCTTCTTTCTCTCTCTGTCTCTTTCTTTTCCCCGTAACTCACACGCAAGCAGCGCCCACTTCCCTGCAGGAGCCTACTGTAGGGGTGTCACGCCTCTGAGGATGGTTACTTGCTAACTGAAAAGTACATCAGACTAGAATAAAATATTTGTGTTTAGAGGTTTTTTAGTGTATTATTTATAAACCTCAGTAAACAATTACAAGTTTCATTGATTATACTAATTGATTACATTTTTAGATGTAATTACAATAAAATACTCAAATAAATAAATACAACTAAAACAAGACTTAAAAATTATCTTCATTGTAAATAAGTCTATTTTTAATAAAAGTAGCATTATGTAAAAAGAGTTTTTACATCACAAGTTTGCTTGATTACCCTCACTTATGACATCACAGAAACGCGAGATGGGTAAGCTAGGTACCTATGTATAACAGCAACCATAAATTTAATATTCTTCTCTAGTTAAAACCAAATTCCTCTAAAATAAGGCTAAAGGAAATGCTTTGTAAACAGACATAGCTTTCTAGCTAAGTGGTTAGTCGTTGAAGCAAAGCGAGCAACCTCAATCAGTCCTTTTACAAAGAGAAGTGATAAATTGAAGGGCGGAAGGGCAACATCAATGCATACCTTACACAGAGTATTCAATTAACTTTTTACGCTACTAATTTCCTTTCAATTAATTCTAAAACGTTGGTGACAATTATAATTTATTGTATTTAAAATTAATTACTGTATGTACAAATCTATTAAAATAACAACAAAAAATTTTTAACCATAGGAAAATGAGAGAGAAAATACTATAAGAAAGGATAAAATTCAGTAAAGTTTTTTTACAACTTTTTAAGGAATTTAGTAATTTGTTATTGTCTTAATCCGAAATAAGAAGCACATAAGAAAATTAATACCTAATGAGTACTGAACAAAATTTACTAAACCATAAAATATGCTAAACATATGTTTAAGTTGATAATTCTAAAATAATTAATAAAAAAACTAATATTTAGTTTTTGAAAAATGAATCTATAAAATGAGTAATTATGAACTATCGATAGCATATGTAAATGAAAACTAATTGCTGCAAACATAGAAAAACTCCCTTAACATGAAACAGAATATAGTTTAAATAGGTCAGTAGCTCTTGTATACAGATTGCTAATAGCTTACTACCTATATCGTTAGGCCTAGATCACGTGGTGTGATGTAGCAAAAAAAGCCGTGGGATTGTTTTTACTTTTGTTTTGAAAAGAAATTTCTTTAGTGGGAAAATGAACTGCAAGGAATCTGTTATTCCCTGGAACAAAAAAATTCTTTACATTGTGCGATTATATAACGTATGCGAACTTAAAATATGGGTAGACTACTAATTCAATACTATTTCAGACCTTCCCTTATTAATATATTCCTTTTTCTATTTATTAGGAATATACTGTGGTTGAATATAATAATAAATACACAAAAACCTCTTAACCACAAACTTTCTTTATTTTACCCTTTTGTACCTTTCAGTTACAAAGTAACCATCGTCAGAGGGATAACATACAAAGACTCATTGGTTACTTTGTAACTGAAATGTACATAAGGGTAAAATAAAGAAAGGTTGTGGTTAAGTGGTTTTTGTGTATTTATTATTACATTCCTTTTTTTAGGTTACTTTAGGTTTCAGTTTTAGTTCCACGCTTACACCTCACGTTAAATTGATTCACAACGACGTGCTTTGCTGTTTCAGTCTGCTGTGTATGTATACATGTATTTGGCTACATTTACCTCTTTTTGTCTTACAGAAATACTGATTTGTCGTCAATAAATACTTACAGCTGATAAACGTATAATAAAGATAAAACTTTAATTATATATAAACAACAAGTAATTGTAAATATTACGTAATGTAAAAGTTGTCCCTTTGGACGAGATGAACACGTCATAAATTCAATGAACACTATTCGTCGTGATTACTAACGGGTGTGCCCACAACGTCTCTGATCAAACAGGCATTGGAGCGTTCGTGTGCTTTACTTGGTCACACAATAAACACGCTACTTTGTAAATATTACGTAATGTAAAAGTTGTCCCTTTAGATGAGATGAACACGTCATAAATTCAACGAACACTACTCGTCGTGATTACTAACGGATGCGCCCACATCGTCTGTGATCAAACAGGCATTGGAGCGTTCGTGTGCTTTACTTGGTCACACAATAAACACGCTACTTTGTAAATATTACGTAATGTAAAAGTTGTCCCTTTGTATGAGATGAACACGTCATAAATTCAACGAACACTACTCGTCGTGATTACTAACGGATGCGCCCACATCGTCTGTGATCAAACAGGCATTGGAGCGTTCGTGTGCTTTACTTGGTCACACAATAAACACGCTACTTTGTAAATATTACGTAATGTAAAAGTTGTCCCTTTGTATGAGATGAACACGTCATAAATTCAACGAACACTACTCGTCGTGATTACTAACGGATGCGCCCACATCGTCTGTGATCAAACAGGCATTGGAGCGTTCGTGTGCTTTACTTGGTCACACAATAAACACGCTACTTTGTAAATATTACGTAATGTAAAAGTTGTCCCTTTGTATGAGATGAACACGTCATAAATTCAACGAACACTACTCGTCGTGATTACTAACGGATGCGCCCACATCGTCTGTGATCAAACAGGCATTGGAGCGTTCGTGTGCTTTACTTGGTCACACAATAAACACGCTACTTTGTAAATATTACGTAATGTAAAAGTTGTCCCTTTGTATGAGATGAACACGTCATAAATTCAACGAACACTACTCGTCGTGATTACTAACGGGTGTGCTCACATCGTCTCTGATCAAACAGGCATTGGAGCGTTCGTGTGCTTTACTTGGTCACACAATAAACACGCTACTTTGTAAATATTACGTAATGTAAAAGTTGTCCCTTTGGATGAAATGAACACGTCATAAATTCAACGAACACTACTCGTCGTGATTACTAACGGGTGCGCCCACATCGTCTCTGATCAAACAGGCATTGGAGCGTTCGTGTGCTTTACTTGGTCACACAATAAACACGCTACTTTGTAAATATTACGTAATGTAAAAGTTGTCCCTTTGTATGAGATGAACACGTCATAAATTCAACGAACACTACTCGTCGTGATTACTAACGGGTGTGCTCACATCGTCTCTGATCAAACAGGCATTGGAGCGTTCGTGTGCTTTACTTGTTCACACAATAAACACGCTACTTTGTAAATATTACGTAATGTAAAAGTTGTCCCTTTGGATGAAATGAACACGTCATAAATTCAACGAACACTACTCGTCGTGATTACTAACGGGTGTGCCCACATCGTCTCTGATCAAACAGGCATTGGAGCGTTCGTGTGCTTTACTTGGTCACACAATAAACACGCTACTTTGTAAATATTACGTAATGTAAAAGTTGTCCCTTTGGATGAAATGAACACGTCATAAATTCAACGAACACTACTCGTCGTGATTACTAACGGGTGCGCCCACATCGTCTCTGATCAAACAGGCATTGGAGCGTTCGTGTGCTTTACTTGGTAACACAATAAACACACTACTTTGTAAATATTACGTAATGTAAAAGTTGTCCCTTTGGATGAGATGAACACGTCATAAATTCAACGAACACTACTCGTCGTGATTACTAACGGGTGCGCCCACATCGTCTCTGATCAAACAGGCATTGGAGCGTTCGTGTGCTTTAGTTGGTCACACAATAAACACGCTACTTTGTAAATATTACGTAATGTAAAAGTTGTCCCTTTGTATGAGATGAACACGTCATAAATTCAACGAACACTACTCGTCGTGATTACTAACGGGTGTGCTCACATCGTCTCTGATCAAACAGGCATTGGAGCGTTCGTGTGCTTTACTTGGTCACACAATAAACACGCTACTTTGTAAATATTACGTAATGTAAAAGTTGTCCCTTTTGATGAAATGAACACGTCATAAATTCAACGAACACTACTCGTCGTGATTACTAACGGGTGCGCCCACATCGTCTCTGATCAAACAGGCATTGGAGCGTTCGTGTGCTTTACTTGGTAACACAATAAACACACTACTTTGTAAATATTACGTAATGTAAAAGTTGTCCCTTTGGATGAGATGAACACGTCATAAATTCAACGAACACTACTCGTCGTGATTACTAACGGGTGCGCCCACATCGTCTCTGATCAAACAGGCATTGGAGCGTTCGTGTGCTTTACTTGGTAACACAATAAACACACTACTTTGTAAATATTACGTAATGTAAAAGTTGTCCCTTTGGATGAGATGAACACGTCATAAATTCAACGAACACTACTCGTCGTGATTACTAACGGGTGTGACCACATCGTCTCTGATCAAACAGGCATTGGAGCGTTCGTGTGCTTTACTTGGTCACACAATAAACACGCTACTTTGTAAATATTACGTAATGTAAAAGTTGTCCCTTTGTATGAGATGAACACGTCATAAATTCAACGAACACTACTCGTCGTGATTACTAACGGGTGCGCCCACATCGTCTGTGATCAAACAGGCATTGGAGCGTTCGTGTGCTTTACTTGGTAACACAATAAACACACTACTTTGTAAATATTACGTAATGTAAAAGTTGTCCCTTTGGATGAGATGAACACGTCATAAATTCAACGAACACTACTCGTCGTGATTACTAACGGGTGTGCTCACATCGTCTCTGATCAAACAGGCATTGGAGCGTTCGTGTGCTTTACTTGGTCACACAATAAACACGCTACTTTGTAAATATTACGTAATGTAAAAGTTGTCCCTTTGTATGAGATGAACACGTCATAAATTCAACGAACACTACTCGTCGTGATTACTAACGGGTGCGCCCACATCGTCTCTGATCAAACAGGCATTGGAGCGTTCGTGTGCTTTACTTGGTCACACAATAAACACGCTACTTTGTAAATATTACGTAATGTAAAAGTTGTCCCTTTGGATGAGATGAACACGTCATAAATTCAACGAACACTACTCGTCGTGATTACTAACGGATGCGCCCACATCGTCTCTGATCAAACAGGCATTGGAGCGTTCGTGTGCTTTACTTGGTAACACAATAAACACACTACTTTGTAAATATTACGTAATGTAAAAGTTGTCCCTTTGGATGAGATGAACACGTCATAAATTCAACGAACACTACTCGTCGTGATTACTAACGGGTGCGCCCACATCGTCTCTGATCAAACAGGCATTGGAGCGTTCGTGTGCTTTACTTGGTCACACAATAAACACGCTACTTTGTAAATAGACAATGCATCTGTTACAAGTTCAGCGCATCTGGTACAATATTGCATCCTGCTCAGACAGCACATACAATTCATTTGTACAACAGCACGCACATAGGTTGTAGATTAGGATCTGTGATGGTAGAAGAGTCTTGGCTGATAAGGAGAAATAGGTTTGTTCACTCATATGTCAGAACCATCCAAGGTTTCCCCCTATTTATAAGGCTACAAATTATTAAACAGGACGAGTTAATTAGATTGCTTTTAATGATATACGTCAGTCCTATGTACAACTGAATAACTAGATAATTTAATATTTCACTATAAGCTTCAACCGTTAAAACTTTTATTATAAACATACTTTAAACAAGGTAACCGCATTCAGTACTTTGAACAAACACAGGCCTAATTTGTCATCGATTAATTGTTTCTATGAGCGAAGTATTCATAATTTCAGAGTGAGATATAAATTCCAGTGTGTCTGAAATAATTATCTTAATTTGCGATTCTTATGGAGATATTTAATAGAATACAAATGTGGTCTCTTAAGCTTTTAGCACATATATTAAATTTTGAGTCTTACTTGTATGTCCATTATCATGACTAGATATGACTATATATATATATATATATATATCATGACGACTAAGATATGAGCCTCCTATTCGTTCAGAAGCCATAATCCGAACTCTCTCAGGTTGATTTCGCCTACGTATAATCCTATTCAGTTTTAAATCCAACCATAAAATACATTACTATTGCAACAAATAAATATCAGCTGGTATATTTATGGGGTGCTGTTACATAAAGTAGACGTAATATTAAAGCAGTTATACCTTTGACGCAGTTTAGTTGAACCTAAACTAATGACCTATATTGTAAATCGTCGTCTACAGCAATTAATTAATTAATTATTCAATCGTTAACTGATTACTCAACTGACTATTAATTATTTTATACAAAAACAGAATCATTTTTTAATTCAAATTGTTCATCTATTTTTTGTTTCATCTAGAACAAAATAAAAACAAACACCAAAATACACGTAGAAACGAAAATATTGTTAATAATATGATAATAATAGACCGACAGTTTAAAAAGGTTAAAGTTAATTCACTAGTTTTTTAAAAATCTCTGATTGCTGTTTCCCACCATTTTATTTTCCTTCCAAAGATCATGATAGATCTATGCTCATATAAGTAGAGAACAATTTAAACAGTTAACGTGTCACTGACCTTAACGTATTATTATTGACATTTGTTTGTTGAAGAATCATCTAAGATATATATGTGTATATATATATATATATATATATATATATATATATATATATATACATAAAATTAAATAATACTTAAATAAGTGACGTCCAAATGACCACTACAGAGACTTGTGCTACGACACTTCTATATCCTCTATAAGGGATTTCCTTCATGTTACCTACATTCACGATTACGCTCTATTTTACCAAGAGAATAATAATTGTACTAGTTAATTATTCTAATAGCTAGATAAATAGCTGCCAAAACGTTGAAAACTTAGTGAGTTTCCTTGACTAATAAAACGTATCAATGATAATAATAAAATCTTTTCCTTGACCAGGATCGATGCATTGCCGACGTATAATCCGACGTATAATTTACCATATTTATTAAAAATGTCAGAGCTATTAATTTTCTCAAAAATTCAAAATATTTTCTGAGTTTCTAAAACATGGAACGTATCTCTCTTTAAATTTTGTTACATAACAATTCCCTTTTGCCTTTCACAATATATATCTTCTTTCTTGTGAAGATGCATGGAGAGATGTTGCCTTTCCAGTCGACTGACTTTAGCCTCTCATAAATATTTCTTGTTTCCCTTAGTCAGAATGTTTTCTTGGCTTTGAAACTCTGTAAAACAAAATCGTCCTATCCATCTGCATTTGCTGTTTTTAACGGGATCACTAATTTATCGTCCTAAAAAGTCAATATCTTGGCCTCTAACATTTCCTCTGATACTACGGCTCTTTCTATGTTCAAAAGCACCATTGTACTTTCTTTTATACATCTGTTTAGCGTATTACTTCACACAAATTATTTTCTTACGAAAATTTCTTAGATATGGTAAGTTATAAGCCCATTAATTTCTGTTGAAAACTATTTAAAAATCGATGCTTTCCAAGATGCAATCTTCCTAAATGTTGAAAGACGTTTTTCAAATTATTTTAATAAAAATTTCTCTCAATACTATCTTTAAACCTCTCTCTCGCTCTCTCTCTTTCTCTCTCTCTCTATCTATCTCCCCTCCCTCTCTCTTTATGAAGGCTCTCTCTCTCTCTCTATCTATCTCCCCTCTCTCTCTCTTTTTGAAGGCTCTCTCTCTCTCTCTCTCTCTCTCTCTCTCTCTCTCTCTCTCTCTCTCTCTATATATATATATATATATATATATATATATATATATATATATAAAGCAACATTAACATATGAGGCATATAGTATAAATTTAGTTAGTATTCAAAATAATAATAATCAGTAGAAATAATAAGAAAGGAGTGACCAAGGGTAGCGTACTAAAGAGGGCTTAACCATTGTTATATTTTGGTTGTTCATAAACTAGTCGCGGGAAAGGTATTAACAAAAGAAGGATAAAAAATATTCTAAGATTTAGGTATTTTGAGAAAACCAATAATAACAAGGGTCTGTTACCGTGTGGGGACAATTTGTAAAAGTGCGTGAGAACCACCGAAATATACGAAATACGATTAATATGCTTGATCTTGAAAACTAAAATCATCGGGTAAAGGGGCTACGTTTTTGGGGAACTTCGAGAAGTGCAGACGTATTGGGGGGGGGGGGGCAAAGTTGTAAAGAATGCTTTAAAAAAGGAGAAAATTGTTTAGAAGAGTTAAGGGAATTTAAAAGGAATTGTTAGTTATTTATGGGAATTTAAAGATGCGACGAGAAGTAAATTAGGCAGATAGTAAAGAAAATAGGGAAGTAAGTTAATTATTGTGTAAAAGTGCAGTGAAGCAGTAACCGGACAACGGTTCCAGTGAGTTCCAGGAACGCAATAGCAAGTACAATCTTTCTTATTTTAGATTCACCCAACAGAGATTTATAAATTAGTAAATTCAGAACCAATGTAAATTCATTGTCTTTATAAAAATTAATCTAGTTTGTTTTCACCACTTTTAATTTATAAAATATCCCGTGTTAACTACCCGAGAGAACGAACAATTTATTACTGTATTTAATAAACTTTATTGTATTAAAAACCTAAAGCCTCAAGAGTCCCCCTTTTTAGTAATTGTAGTATTAGTTAAGCAGTCAATCTTTGTCACTGCATCGTATTAATGTACGTAATTTGGTACAGTGTGTAATAGTTGGATGTAAAATGAATAAATGTAAGTGATGCTAAAATTATATGATTGTTAGTTATTTAGAAACCTTCAGTTAGACTATATAAAGGTAAGGTAATTATAATATAATATAAAAGTAGAACATTTAAATAACTTTTAGGTTATAATATGTATTTACTGCTTCAGCTGCTGTGAACGACTAGAGACAGCTTTAAAGCAGCTTATGCGTGCCCGAACAACGGTAAATAAATTGCACATAAAACTTGCTTAAAAGAAGTATATATATATATATATATATATATATATATATATATATATATATATATATATATATATATATATATGTATATATATCCTTTCAACATTTAAGCAAGTTTTATGTAGAATTTATGTATACTGTTGTTCGGGCACTCATAAGCTGCTTTAAAGCTCTCTTGTCGTTAGCAGCAGTATATACTAAAACTTTAGCCATTCAAAATTTATAACAACTATCTAATATATCGAATTTCGGTTTATAAAAATTCTGGTTACATAAATACATTTTTGTTGGTTTTGTAGTGAAATTTTTAAAACTAAGACAATAAAAGTGTTTTTAGAAGTTTAAATGAAGGAAGCTGTTATTCAGTAAAGTAAGAAAATAAAACCTTACATCACTTCCGGCCAATAAAATCCTTTACTCCATTTAAGGAAAGAATTGTTGCTCTTGTAATCCCGTCTTTTTGCCGAAGCAGCCTTATACGGCGGTTCAAATATAATTTATATCTTTAACAAATATAATCGTATGGATACAAAATGTTTAAAATTAGTAAGGATATAGTAAATAAGTATGCGGAGTTTGGCTCACTTAATTTATCTAAATGATTTAAACCTGCAATAGAATTATCAATCAATAAGTTTTCTCATTGCACTTTTAACCACTACTATTAACAAGCCTAATGGGCTTCAAGTTGTTGGTAACTACTATTTCTGTTCAGGTAAATTTTACCATATTTATAGCACTAAAAAATTCAGACAGATCATAGAAATTGTTAAATTATGCCTCTGGAATAAGAAAAGCCAATCTTTAAAATATTTCCATGTCTAATGTACAGTATTATTATAATTCGTTAATAATAGGTTTTTAGAGGAAACTATTGTTATAATTCGTTAATAATAGGTTTTTAGAGGAAACTATTGTTATAATTCGTTAATAATAGGTTTTTAGAGGAAACTATTGTTATAATTCGTTAATAATAGGTTTTTAGAGGAAACTATTGTTATAATTCGTTAATAATAGGTTTTTAGAGGAAACTATTGTTATAATTCGTTAATAATAGGTTTTTAGAGGAAACTATTGTTATAATTCGTTAATAATAGGTTTTTAGAGGAAACTATTGTTATAATTCGTTAATAATAGGTTTTTAGAGGAAACTATTGTTATAATTCGTTAATAATAGGTTTTTAGAGGAAACTATTGTTATAATTTGTATGGATTGTTGTTATAATTACGTAAATTGTAATAACTGGAAACTTTTTAAAGTTCCTGCACAGAGTTCTTGCAACGTAAATATTATTGTTTAAAGTCTGGAGCTCCTTTGAAAACAATAAATCTGAGTAATTCACTTCATTCACAAATAACGTTTGGAGAACCTGTCAAGTCTCTTGGCATTAAATTAATATAAAAAGAGGGCAAAGTAAGAACGTTACCTGAATAGATTTTTAGAGTGAACTTAAAATGAAGAAAATTTATATAAATACATACAAAAAAACATAATTCCCAAATAGAAATAAAAAAATAAAGAAGCTTAATAACAAGTAATTTTTGAATAGTTTTATAAAACCAAAACAATTTGATTGCATTTAGTAAAAAAATCAATTTCACGCCTTGTTACAGCCAAAATAAGTGATGCGTGAATTAAAGTATTTTGGGAGGGCTAAGGAAAGCAATCTTGGAAAATATCAAGTACTTCTTGAAAAAATATCGTTTTACTTCGGTCCAATCATGAACACATTTCCTGTCAGTCTGAAGGGTTTTTCCTCGTTGGAAGAAAAAGAAGCTCCTGCACGACACTATAACGCTCTATGCTTTCCTTAAGGTAGCTTTCACTTTGTTGTAGTAAACAAGAATAAGTTTACCTATAAGAAGCTAGGTTCCTTTAAATTTCATATAAACATTTCAATTTTTTATTGTGTTCTGTTATAATTATATACGATTTTCAAATTACACAATACTTTCATGGATTTGCATTTTTTCTTAAAAAAATATTATATTTAGGATTTATTAGTGTATATTACCAGTGAAACTCCATCAGGGTATTATATTGCATAAACAGAAGAACTATAGACGAATAGACAAACTAGTGTCATTGTATTCTAAACAATTCTTTAATTCATTCTGGCTAAAGTGTAACTTCATGTGTTGAAATTATAGAAATGTTACTGTTGTGGTGTTTAAAATGTAACGAAGCATTTAAATAACAAAAATAGTTGTAAATTTAAAACACAATTCAAGACAGTGAAGATGTTACAGTGTGTTATAGTTATCACATTAAAAAAACAAAGATATTCAGTTTAAAGCAATAACAATATTTAATGTTAAACAATAGTTCATATTTAAACAATTATATATAGATAAACCTAAACAAGAGATAAAAGTCCTGCTTCTCATAATAGTCCTCGATGCAAATGAATGTTCTAATTGAACATTTAAAATTTATTTATACTAAAAAATTGAAAAAATACTAAATAAAACAAAAATAGCTGTACATAATGTTTTTAACAAGCAAACATTAGTAATTATAATTTGTTAGTAAGTAAACTTTTGTTAGTCATTGGAAATAGCGTGAATACACAAATATATAAATAATTGTAAAATTCTGATTTAAATGATAATGGTGTATACTTGTAACATATCATATATTTAACATTTAAACGAAGCAATCTAACTTTATAAAGATCAATATGGGTAAAAATGCTTAAACTAATAAAATAATATATCCAAAGAAGTGGAGCTTTATCCAGACCTGGTACGGTACCGTAATATGGTAACAGACGTTTACCAGGCGTATTATTTATGTAACATGGTTTTAAATGTACTTCTATGTTTCAAGTGTTCTGAACACATAAATGTTGTGTTATCCATTTTAAATTATAATGATGGATTAGTAGGTTCTAAATATATATATATTATATTATTCGCTTTCTGACGTAAACAAAGTATAGAGTGATTCATACAAAACTCATGATTTTCATTTATCCATTATTTGAATAGGAACACACGGAAAGGTGTGATTTGCCTATCAAATGACGCAGGAGGTCTTGGAGTTTAGATTGAACGTTACACATTTGTCAGCTGAGAATTTGACATTTGTTAACCGAGAGAATTTTCTGATAGTGAGTTTGGCGTGCAGTATCAGCAGAGAGAATCGTGAGTCCACGGCGCAGTGAACACCGAAGAGTACCGACGCATTTTCAGTGATTTCGTTGAGCAAATATATGAAACTGAGTTGCATCAAGGGTACTTTCAACAGGACAGCGTTACTTGCCGTCACGCGAATCTATTGTGCTGATCCAAAATTACTTTGAAGACATAATTGTTTACAGGAATTTGTGTCCCCAAGACCAACGGTTCAGACCACACCAGACCTCTTCCTGTAGGGTTATCTAAATAGAAGAGCTACACTACACGCTCTCTGATTTTGGATGATCTGATGGACAATATTACACAAAAGGAACACTGCGTAATGACAGCGTAACTATCCAGCAAAGTACAAAAACTTGGAACAAAGTGTTCAGCTGCGCCTAGAGGCGGACGGACGACATTTGCAACACAACCTTTAATTAATCTCCCTGATATTTTGTACATGTAAGACCCACGTTACTTGTATTTTATTCTTAAAATAAACATAAAATGAATAAGTTTTATATGAATGACCCTATATAATCATGATTTTTAGATTATAATAGGATTGAATTAAAGGTAAATTCGATTTTATAAAATACCCCTAAAGAAACACTGAGAATTTAATTTTTAATTAATACAAATTGGAACTAGCGCAGCATCGAGGCGAATTTACTTTATGTGGGGTCACGTTTGGCCTTGGGAGGCAAATCCTTGTTTCCTTGATTACAGTTACATTTATCTGGGATTGAGACGACCGCAAAGAATGCTTCGCTGGCAAATTAAGCTTTGACCGTTAATTAGAGTAGGCGGTGAGCTAAAGTCAACAAGGCAATTAGAGGGACTACAAAGGGAACCGCCATCACATAGGAGGGGGGGGGGGAGAATGACGTAGAGGCTTGTGTCTCGTTATCAATTGAAATAACTTACACTATTACATACGTTTTTGTAATAACTTACACTATTACATACGTTTTTGTAATAACTTACACTATTACATACGTTTTTGTAATAACTTACACTATTACATACGTTTTTGTAATAACTTACACTATTACATACGTTTTTGTAATAACTTACACTATTACATACGTTTTTGTGATAACTTACACTATTACATACGTTTTTGTAATAACTTACACTATTACATAAGCTTTTTTAATAACTTACACTATTACATACGTTTTTGTAATAACTTACACTATTACATAAGCTTTTGTAATAACTTACACTATTACATACGTTTTTGTGATAACTTACACTATTACATACGTTTTTGTAATAACTTACACTATTACATAAGCTTTTGTAATAACTTACACTATTACATACGTTTTTGTGATAACTTACACTATTACATACGTTTTTGTAATAACTTACACTATTACATAAGCTTTTGTAATAACTTACACTATTACATACGTTTTTGTAATAACTTACACTATTACATACGTTTTTGTAATAACTTACACTATTACATACGTTTTTGTAATAACTTACACTATTACATACGTTTTTGCAATAACTTACACTATTACATACGCTTTTGTAATAACTTACACTATTACATACGTTTTTGTAATAACTTACACTATTACATACGCTTTTGTAATAACTTACACTATTACATACGTTTTTGCAATAACTTACACTATTACATACGCTTTTGTAATAACTTACACTATTATATACGTTTTTGTAATAACTTACACTATTACATACGTTTTTGTAATAACTTACACTATTACATACGTTTTTGTAATAAAATGTTTATTCCCTAATAATGGGAATGTTAATTATAGCAAAGCTAAAATACTTTATACATAAACATCAATAGGCACAGAAAGTAGGGTGCTTGATATTACGATTAAAATTTTCAATTCGTTTATACGGAAGAAATAAAAAAAGAAGACAATATTTTAGGAAATAAATGGATTTTGCAACAAATACAGTCATGTCCAGGCCCCTTAATTGAAGAGACTAATTTCTTCATCGAAGTTAGGTCTTATTCAGGTGTAAGAAACCTTTCGAGACGTTGTCATTAACGTGACCAGGAACAGCTCTTCAAATCAGTGCAACGTTTTATATGTCCAGAGATATTGTATATTTGATTAGATTGTACGATACTTTATGATTTCATAATTCTTAGGTTATCTTACTCTCTGTATATTTGCGATTGCTTATGTTGAAATGAAGTGTTGTGACTAGGTCCCTTATATATTTTATGGTTTCCGTACCTATACGATAATAGGATATGATATGTTATTCTTTACAGCCGTCTTAATAACTTAAGTTATATTTGTTAACTAATTCCACTGACTAAGAATTATGTATTTAATTTAAAGTAAAATTTAAATGGCATAGTGACTTAAACGTAATCACGCAAAAAGAAAGTCGACTCCCTGCCTCTATTTCAAACCTCCTACGTCTTAAAGCTGTGTCACTCACTTTACCTTCACGCCTCCTCCCTGCCCCTACTTCAAACATCCTATGTCTTAAAGCAGTGACACTCAATTTACATTCACGCCTCCTCCCTGCCAGGCTACTTTCAACTTTCTACGTCTTAAAGCTGTGACACTCACTTTACCTTCACGCCTCCTCCCTGCCCCTACTTCAAACTTCCTACGTCTTAAAGCTGTGACACTCACTTTACCTTCACGCCTCCTCCCTGCCCCTACTTCAAACTTTCTACGTCTTAAAGCTGTGACACTTACTTTACCTTCACGCCTCCTCCCTGCCCCTACTTCAAACTTCCTACGTCTTAAAGCTGTGACACTCACTTTACCTTCACGCCTCCTCCCTGCCCCTACTTCAAACTTCCTACGTCTTAAAGCAGTGACACTCACTTTACCTTCATGCCTCCTCCCTGCCTCTACTTCAAACCTCCTACGTCTTAAAGCTGTGACACTCACTTTACCTTCATGCCTCCTCCCTCCCTCTACTTCAAACTTCCTACGTCTTAAAGCTGTGACACTCACTTTACCTTCACGCCTCCTCCCTGCCCCTACTTCAAACTTCATACGACTTAAAGCTGTGACACTCACTTTACCTTCACGCCTCCTCCCTGCCAGGCTACTTTCAACTTTCTACGTCTTAAAGCTGTGACACTCACTTTACCTTCACGCCTCCTCCCTGCCCCTACTTCAAACTTCCTACGTCTTAAAGCTGTGACACTCACTTTACCTTCATGCCTCCTCCCTGCCTCTACTTCAAACTTCCTACGTCTTAAAGCTGTGACACTCACTTTACCTTCATGCCTCCTCCCTGCCTCTACTTCAAACTTCCTACGTCTTAAAGCTGTGACACTCAATTTACCTTCACGCCTCCTCCCTGCCAGGCTACTTTCAACTTTCTACGTCTTAAAGCTGTGAAACTAACTTTACCTTCACGCCTCCTCCCTGCCCCTATTTCAAACTTCCTACGTCTTAAAGCTGTGGCACTCACTTTACCTTCACGCCTCCTCCCTGCCCCTACTTCAAACTTCCTACGTCTTAAAGTTGTGACACTCACTTTACCTTCACCCCTCCTCCCTGCCCCTACTTCAAACTTCCTACGTCTTAAAGCTGTGACACTCACTTTACCTTCACGCCTCTTCCCTGCCCCTACTTCAAACTTCTTACGTCTTAAATCTGTGACATTCAATTTACCTTCACGCCTCCTCCCTGCCAGGCTACTTTCAACTTTCTACGTCTTAAAGCTGTGACACTCACCTTACCTTCACGCCTCCTCCCTGCCCCTATTTCAAACTTCCTACGTCTTAAAGCTGTGACACTCACTTTACCTTCACGCCTCCTCCCTGCCCCTATTTCAAACTTCCTACGTCTTAAAGCTGTGACACTCACTTTACCTTCACGCCTCCTCCCTGCCCCTATTTGAAACTTCCTACGTCTTAAAGCTGTGACACTCACTTTACCTTCATGCCTCCTCCCTGCCTCTACTTCAAACTTCCTACGTCTTAAAACTGTGACACTCAATTTACCTTCACGCCTCCTCCCTGCTTCTACTTCAAACTTCCTACGTCTTAAAGCTGTGACACTCAATTTACCTTCACGCCTCCTCCCTGCCAGGCTACTTTCAACTTTCTACGTCTTAAAGCTGTGACACTCACTTTACCTTCACGCCTCCTCCCTGCCCCTACTTCAAACTTCCTACGTCTTAAAGCTGTGACACTCACTTTACCTTCATGCCTCCTCCCTGGCTCTACTTCAAACTTCCTACGTCTTAAAGCTGTGGCACTCACTTTACCTTCACGCCTCCTCCCTGCCCCTACTTCAAACTTCCTACGTCTTAAAGCTGTGACACTCAATTTACCTTCACGCCTCCTCCCTGCCCCTACTTCAAACTTCCTACGTCTTAAAGCAGTGACACTCACTTTACCTTCACGCCTCCTCCCTGCCCCTATTTCAAACTTCCTACGTCTTAAAGCTGTGACACTCACTTTACCTTCACGCCTCCTCCCTGCCCCTATTTCAAACTTCCTACGTCTTAAAGCTGTGACACTCACTTTACCTTCATGCCTCCTCCCTGCCTCTACTTCAACTTCCTACGTCTTAAAGCTGTGACACTCACTTTACCTCCACACCTCTTCCCTGCCTCTACTTCAAACTTTCTACGTCTTAAAGCTGTGACACTCACTTTACCTTCACGCCTCCTCCCTGCCAGGCTACTTTCAACTTTCTACGTCTTAAAGCAGTGATGCACACTTTACCGCCACGCATCCCCTTTGCCAGACACGTTCCAACCTTATACGTCTTGAAGAAGTGACACTCCCTTCACGCCTCCTCCCTGCCATCTAGGTCCAACTTCCTTCGTCTTAAACCAGTGATACTTTCTGTACCTTCACGCCTGCAGTGAAATTCCCTTTACCTTGACGCCTTTTCCCTTCTAGACTAATTGGAATTTTCTGTTGGAAGCAGTGATACTCCCTGAAGTGAGGGGATTGTTAACTACTTGTTGTTTCAAACATTTTAGAGAATACAGGAGTGTCATGCCATTCTGTCGCATACAGTGTGATAAAATATTTCACTTCCTAACAATTCTCGCAAGAATAGAAACGATGCATTCAGAGAAGACAGAAGTATCTGAGTGATTCGTTTTTGGACTGTTAAAATAAAGTAGGCGCACATGTCCCACAGAAGGACTTTGTGTAACCACCCGAGGGTCGTTCATTCGGAACAGTCAATGAGGTGGAAACAGTTTACGTGTGTTGTGCTAAGTGACTTTTTTGTTTCGAGAATTAATTTTCGTTTAAACGTAAAAAGATGTACTTTATATATTAATTTTATTACTATATTTATTTATTTCTTTTTGGGGTAAGTTTTGATATATATTGTACTAACTTATGGTCCACAAAGTTAAACTTACTTAGTAAAATATAAAAAACATGGAAAATTATCAGACAAGTTTTTGGATATTAAACGTTTCTTAGTAGTTAAGTTGTAACGCTCTTGTAAGCCGACATATATAATCCAGTATAGGAAATTAAAAAACACTATTATAGTATTTTTGTTTATAGCCTACACAATCGTAACTCCAAATTATCTATTTATACAATAAATCTAGATCTAGTATTAAACGTTGTTAAAACCATAACTAAATTCAAACCATCATTATTCATGTTCAGAACGACACATATTTCGATCTGAAAAATGTGAATCGAGTACTTTACAAATTACGTTTTCACCTTATTTGCTGAAAGTGAGAAAGCAAAAACAACGCTTTTAATATGATCGTTTATTTTTATGTAAAACAAAATTGGTCATTCTAGGATCGAAAATGCTTAGCTTTTTACCAGTGCGAGATATTTTCTCAAACATTTTAAACGCCATAAGGTAAAAAAGAGACACTTAAATGGTTAGTCTCAGTCCCCACCCCTATCTTCCTTACCAGGAGCATTCAAGAGACCTCAATGTTTCCTATATTTAAACTTCTTCCAATATTCTTCATCGTAGACGGACGGAGTTATGGAGAGACACTTGCAGGCTTAGTGCCATTCTTTCCCCTCATCTTCCTTACCAGGAGCATTCAAAGAGACACAATGTTTCCTATATTTAAACTTCTTCCAATATTCTTCATCGTAGACGGACGGAGTTATGGAGAGACACTTGCAGGCTTAGTGCCATTCTTTCCCCTCATCTTCCTTACCAGGAGCATTCAAAGAGACACAAAGTTTCCTATATTTAAACTTCTTCCAATATTCTTCATCGTAGACGGACGGAGTTATGGAGAGACACTTGCAGGCTTAGTGCCATTCTTTCCCCTCATCTTCCTTACCAGGAGCATTCAAAGAGACACAAAGTTTCCTATATTTAAACTTCTTCCAATATTCTTCATCGTAGACGGACGGAGTTATGGAGAGACACTTGCAGGCTTAGTGCCATTCTTTCCCCTCATCTTCCTTACCAGGAGCATTCAAAGAGACACAAAGTTTCCTATATTTAAACTTCTTCCAATATTCTTCATCGTAGACGGACGGAGTTATGGAGAGACACTTGCAGGCTTAGTGCCATTCTTTCCCCTCATCTTCCTTACCAGGAGCATTCAAAGAGACACAAAGTTTCCTATATTTAAACTTCTTCCAATATTCTTCATCGTAGACGGACGGAGTTATGGAGAGACACTTGCAGGCTTAGTGCCATTCTTTCCCCTCATCTTCCTTACCAGGAGCATTCAAAGAGACACAAAGTTTCCTATATTTAAACTTCTTCCAATATTCTTCATCGTAGACGGACGGAGTTATGGAGAGACACTTGCAGGCTTAGTGCCATTCTTTCCCCTCATCTTCCTTACCAGGAGCATTCAAAGAGACACAAAGTTTCCTATATTTAAACTTCTTCCAATATTCTTCATCGTAGACGGACGGAGTTATGGAGAGACACTTGCAGGCTTAGTGCCATTCTTTCCCCTCATCTTCCTTACCAGGAGCATTCAAAGAGACACAAAGTTTCCTATATTTAAACTTCTTCCAATATTCTTCATCGTAGACGGACGGAGTTATGGAGAGACACTTGCAGGCTTAGTACCATTCTTTCCCCTCATCTTCCTTACCAGGAGCATTCAAAGAGACACAATGTTTCCTATATTTAAACTTCTTCCAATATTCTTCATCGTAGACGGACGGAGTTATGGAGAGACACTTGCAGGCTTAGTTCCATTCTTTCCCCTCATCTTCCTTACCAGGAGCATTCAAAGAGACACAATGTTTCCTATATTTAAACTTCTTCCAATATTCTTCATCGTAGACGGACGGAGTTATGGAGAGACACTTGCAGGCTTAGTTCCATTCTTTCCCCTCATCTTCCTTACCAGGAGCATTCAAAGAGACACAATGTTTCCTATATTCACACTCCTTTCCAATTCTTCGTGGTCGTGAATGCCTTTAAACAACGAAATATGAAATATCTTACAAAATGGATTATTTCATAGTAGTCGATTTGAGAAAACAAAAATTAAATACAATTTAAAAATTAACCGCAGAAAGAACTGGTTATAAGTGTCTACTCTTAAAGCCACACTAAAATTGTCCTTGTATTTTGACTAGGGAGGTTTTATTTTTGTGAATTTGTAATGCTTATTTTTTAACCTACGTAACTTTAGCATTGTCTGTGATATTGTTCAGTGTTGCGAAAAGTCTTGAAAATGCAACCAAGTACAAATTGGGCTATTATTTACTAACACGCTACGACCTTTAACTAAAAGGGCTAAATTAATATAGGATTTTTAAATATAACATTTTTTTTTATTGAAAAATATATGCTTGGTTTATTTAACGGAAAGGGTTCGCCAGCCTATACCATTAAGTTTTTTTGAAAATGTCAAGAATACTATGTCCTAAAATTAACCGTTTGAAGGATTATTACAAGTTTATAAAATGGACCCGTTTATTTTAAATTACTAAAAGCATATAAGTGTTGTAATGCACAAGTGGTATTTGGTTTTTAAAACTTTAACATGCGGCATTATGTACAACAGACCATTTATTCAGTCTTTTTATATTTTCCAAGGAATTTACCAACATTTGAGAAAATTACATAAAAAACGACTTTTTAAAAATACATTGAACAACTCCTAGTCTGATGTAGAAGAAAAACATCGACTCTTGCTATAAAAATTAAAGAATTTAGATATACTTTTGCAAATAAATTTAAATTATTGTTTAAAAGCCTTTTATTTGGTTCCAGCATTGGTTCAAGACTAATAACATACTGGTATAATAGAGTCATATAACTTTAGTCATTAAATATTTAAAGACTGAAAAGGAAAACTAGTTATTTTAGTATTTATATGCCTGGCT
>JBAIZL010000004.1:50613357-50623357 GCA_036971475.1 Prosapia bicincta
TAAAAAGGTTACCAATATAGATGTCAGTTCCCCCTAAAAATAACGTAGGTTTTATGGATTCAACATTCACCTATTGATGGAATAAATGACGTACTTAGCTGGAAGACGCAAAGCTTCAATAACAACGCCTACGCTGTTTATATAGGATAAGTTACAATACACGATGTAGCAACCTATTCCTCTGATAGGCTTTATAGACTATTTACCTTCGTTAAATACTCCATTATATGATAATAATACATAGGCTAGCACTCATCTAATTTAAATAGTTTTAACTAATACAAAATATGTACGCGTAGTAAAAATCGAAGTTTTATAAACTTAATTTTCATCAAACGTTCAAACTCCTCGCTTATTCTATGACAGGAAGGAATTCGTATAGGTTGGCGAATATCGCCGTAAAAATTGCATAAATATTGGAAAACGATTGCGCAAAGCTGGCACTGAAGTGTTTATCTCGCCTTGTCTGCTACGAATGCCCTCACACTGATTTATTGCTACACTTTGTTCTAAGCGCTTGTTTTTATTTAGAAATTCTAAATGTCAATGTAAGCTTAATAAGGTTATTTACAATCGGAAGGTTTTAATAATTGTTATTCGAATTCGTTCACAGAATATTTGTTTATTGCAAGAACATTTTCATATCGTTCAGATTTAATATTATATATTCAAAACAAAGTATTTAAGTCAAGTGAATGTTAAAGTGTCCTTGACATACATTTTTCTTTTGATCATGCTCTGGGTTTTAGAAGGGGGTTCAACCTGTATAAATTTGTTTCTCTTGACCTATCTTTATAAACCAATGAGCACACTGTTCACTCACACCTCCCTCCCACATTTTATGTTAGCTAAATTTAAATCGGATAAATCCGGATTTGTGTAAAGCTTTTCCATTTCAGGGGTTTCATTTTGTTTTCAACAGACACAACTTTGTGATTTGAATGTGGAAATAGAATTGAAAATATCAGAAATAAATATGAAAGGAGTTAGAATGTTTAACGAAGAGGCCGGAAAAGGGTAGTAAAACTAACAATAGGGACTTAGAGCTCTGTGTAGAAACTTTAGTGTAGAAACAAAGATGGACAACTAATATTAGAAACGGTTTAAGTAGCTCGCTGCTCTAATTCCTAAAAGGAGAAAATAAAGCAACATTGCCCCGTGAGAATGAATAGATATCACCAATCTCTATGTTTACGAGTTCTCTATGGAAGACGTTCTATGAAATCAATAAAAATGTCATTAAAAGCAAGCATACAAAAGCAGGATGCCTCTTCCTGACGAATCAACTTTAAAATGACGATCGCATTTAATGACGTTAAATATAACAATAACGAAGACAATAGTAATAATAATAATATTATTACTTGTGCTAAGGAGTTTGGAATGCCTTTACGCACTATCAAGCCTGCTCTGGGAGACCTGGTGTTGGGGGGTCCGTAGTTTTGAAAAGTGGGATATCTTACCCTCTTGTCACCTTCCTTGCAATAGGTCTGGTAGTATCATAGTAGTAATAATAATAATATTGTAATCAATATTATTAACAATATTAAATACATTAAAAAAATAATTATTATTTTTGTTTGTATCTATGTACGTTGGAATGCATTTAGACACCATAAAATCTGCCCTGGCAGACCTGGTGTGTGGAACTTTTGGTGAATACCCACTAAACCCTTCCTCCTTTCCGGCCCTTTGTAGATCTGACCAGGGTATCACTGTATTAGCATTCTTCCTGGTCAGAAGGCCTTTTATTAACCCCAGTGGTTTCTATTTGAGGAGATAGCTGCTGAGAGCTTTGTGCGATTGCATTTCCCGGTGTTCTAGCTCCCGCACTTCCACTTTTCCTCCCTTGCATAACCAACGGAGAGGCATCGCTTTTTTTCCTGGCAATCTTTGCCTGGTTTCTTTTCTTTTCAGATGGCTCGGGACCTGACGGTGGTGTCCTCTGAACCCGGGAGCTCCTAGAGAAAGGATCTCTTCCCTCTCAAGTTATAGTATTTACATCCAAGAGAACCAAGTGTTCCAACCCCGAGGTATGTTTTTTACAGGCGCTGGCAGACGACGATCCTAAGCCTGCTTGCTTACTCCTGACGGTCGCCGATACCGGGGATCCGAATCCCTGCACAGTAGGTTTGGTTTTATCTACAACTACCATTCTTGGTTAGTTTTCGGAGTTTCTTCCCCTAGTACTTTAACCATGTAAAAGGAACCCTCACAAGGTACCATCAGTCGAGCCAGCAGAACCAAGGTTTTTTAATGAGGTGTTACTCCGCATAAGATCAGGCCCCCGGCGAAGCGGTATAAAATAAAAAAAAAGATTATAAATAATTTAAATAGTAATAAAAACAAAAACAACAAAAATAATATTAATACGAACAGTAATAATAATAATAATAATAAGACTATATTAATAGTCCTAGATAATAAAATTCATAATAATAAAATTTTAATAAGTATATTATTAACTAAAATTGTAATAAAAATAACAACGACATCAAAAATAATAATAAGAAGAACAGTAATAGTAATAACAAAAGTATATAATTAGTCTTATATAATAAAATTATTAATCACAAAATAATAATAATAATACTATTAATTAAAATAGTAATAAAAACATCATCAACATTAACAACAATAAAATCTTGCTACCTTCCAACGGTCACTAAATACTAAATAATATTTAAGGTCCGGGAGCCTTATTATTTTGGAGTGAGTTGGCTGCAGTCCATTGTTCTTTCTCCGTGAAGAGTGGGACATCTTGCCCTCCTGTTTTCTTCCTTGAAATCTGTCTGGTAGGATTGGAAAGGAATAAACCATCTACTATAATTTTCAATTGTGGCGGATTAAGTTGTCTTTCCGTCGTGAATGAATTCAGCTTTTTCATCACCAGTTTATATCCCTACCCCATGGGTCGCTATTTAGGTCTTCACGGAGGTCCTCTCTCTTTGCCGTCTTTCATTCCAGTGTCTCTTCATAGGCTTCACCCCGTCCCCTCCGTCTGGCCCGTTGAGCTAAGCGTCTCATTG
This sequence comes from Prosapia bicincta, assembly GCA_036971475.1. Taxonomy (NCBI): domain Eukaryota; kingdom Metazoa; phylum Arthropoda; class Insecta; order Hemiptera; family Cercopidae; genus Prosapia; species Prosapia bicincta. The sequence continues at coordinate 50,616,387 of JBAIZL010000004.1, forward strand.
TAAGACACTTTTTCCGTAATATGGCGACCCCCTCAGTCCACCAATATACAGGATTTATATTTCCTCTAGGGAACCGTTTTTGTGGAATAGCAGCCTTGCAGGGTCTTTGAATGAGTTTCATTGTTGTGTCTACTACATCTTCGGCGTACCTGTGCCTTTTCGTTGCTTGTGTCATTCCCGTGGCATCTAATTCGGAACTCTGCAGGACCTCCGAGAACCTCTCCTGATCCATTCTTGCGACATTCCACCTGTTTCTCCTCAGTGTTCTCAACCGTCTCTTTGGTTTCTCAGGGTTGATGCTGATTAGGATGTACTGGCCATCACTACCCGGTCCTGTATTCTAGGGACTAAAGACTCTGAGGTCAAAGTAATATCAATGATGCTACCTCTATATCCTCGTCGACGGAAGGTAGTCGTGTAACCTGTATCACCTCAATCCTCAACCTGATTCTACAGCTGACATACATTTCTCAGATCCTGAGAAGTATTTTGTCTTCTCCATATCCAGGTTTAATAATAATAATAACAAAAATATTAATATTTTAATAATTTTTATAATAAATAATAATAATAATAACAATAAATACAATATTAACAATTGTAATAATTTTATTATAATAATAATGATAATAATAATTAATATTATTATTATATTATTGTTAAATATAATAACGATGTTGATGATTATAAAAATAAAAATAATGAGGATGTTGAGGATAGTGAGGATAATGATAATAACAATAATAGTAATATTATTAATAATATTACTATTACTTGTTTTAATTTAAATAATAATAAAACTATTATTTTTAATAATAATATTAGTAATGATAGTTGTCATTATCACTCTATCTTGAGTACTAAAGTCTGTAAATTTAAATTGTTTTTTAGTTTAGGCACAATGAACGTACTTTATTGTATCATATAATCACTATAAATATATTCAAATAATTATTTTTGTATTAATAACTACTTGTATGATACACATCTAAATTACATCGTTTCTCGTATTAAATTTATGTTACGCACGCACACAAACATAAACACACACACACACACACACACACACACACACACACACACACACACACACACACACACACTCACACACACACACACACACACACACACACACACACACACACACACACACACACACACACACACACACACACACACACACACACACACACACACACACACACACACACACACACACACACACATACATACACACACTCACACACACACACACACAAACACACACACACACACACACACACACACACACACACACTCACACACACACACACACACACACACACACACACACACACACACACACACACACACACACACAAACAAACACACACACACACACACACACACACACAAACACACACACACACACACACACACACTCACACACACACACACACACACACACACACACACACACACACACACACACACACACACACACATACACACACACACACACACACACACACACACACACTCACACACACACACAAACACACACACACACACACACAAACACACACACACACACACACTCACACACACACACACACACACACACACACACACACACACACACACACACACACATACACACACTCAAACACACACACAAACACACACACACACACACACACACAAACACACACACACACACACACACTCACACACACACACACACACAAACACACACACACACACAAACACACACACACACACACACACACACACACACACACATACACACACACAAACACACACACACACACACACACACACAAACACACACACAGACACACACACAAACACACACACACACACAAACATACACACACACACACACACACACACACACACACACACACACACACACACACACACACACACACACACACACACACACACACACACACACACATACACACATACACACACTCACTCACTCACACACACACACACACACACACACACACACACACAAACACACACACACACACACAAATACACACACACACACACACACACACACACACACACACAAACACACAAACACACACACACACACACACAGACACACACACACACACACACACACACACACAAACACACACACACACACACACAAACACACAAATACACAGGCACACATACTCATATATATATATATATATATATATATATATATATATATATATATATATATATATATATATTAATAAATAATATTATGGTAATTATCTTTGCTATTGTTATAAATGCTAATAAAATAATGGTTACAGCAGTTGTTAAAACAACTTACAGTGCTAACTGAAAATCAGTTTAACCCTTGTAACCTCGGGCTTTAAGTTACACCTAAAGTATCCGTGTAGTGCAATTTATCAAGTGCTATTTTAATTAAATATCTTTTTTCTATATGACTTTTACGTTTGGAATCGAAATTTCGTCAAATCAAAATTTCAACTCACATGACTAACACAAAATTGCATTTTATCCAAATTTCAACTCACAAGACTAACACAAAATTTGCTCTTTCCTGCGTAAGGCAGACAAAGTGGTGTTCGACGTGTTTATATCTTGTGACAGCTTGTCAGATGTGCTTAGTGTACAATCAATCATCCAGGTACTACGGCAATTTATGCCGAAGTGTATCGTGGATAAGATGAAAGTTTGAGACATTCGACCATTTTTAACCCCAGACATGTCGGACGTGCTTGACAGGCGTTATTGCCAGCTTGAAACTAGTGCTAAATTATCTTAGAGCTTATATATATGATTATATAAATTTCTAAGGGTTTGGCGTGATACATTTTTCTTTAAGTCTTAGTTTAGGGTTTATTAGTTGCGACATTGAAAGGGGTTGCAAGCCTAGAAGGGTTTGGATGTGACAGATCTACACTCCATCAACACTGGCATCCTTTCTTCATTCCTTTCTATAATACGGTTATATTTGCTTACTTCTCTACACTGCTATCATCTTTGGTGTAATGTAACTGAATCCTTCAGGCATACAGTAAACATTCACGAGTCTCGCCCGATGTTTAATTCTGACTTTTTCTTCCATTTGTTTGTCACTTATTCATTGATTTGTTTGAAAGTCCAAAAGCCTAATAGGAAGAAAGAGCCGTATAACAGAGGTAAAGTATTGAGGCCAACGACTGTTTTTGTAAAAACAAAGTAATATAATGAAACAGAGTAATTTTGATTTCGAAGAATAAGCATTAAGGCCAATATTATTATATCTTTAATAATAATGATAGCTTATTTTATATTATGAAACTAAGCGACGAAAATAACTAACAAATATAATTATAAACTAAATACAGAGGTCTAAATAAAAAATTTAATATAGACGATAAAATTAGCGTTTACAAAATAAAAAGCTGTTAGGTTTTGATAGATAGAAAATGAAATACAACTCAACAATCAGAACTACAATGCGCCGTTATTTCTTTGAAAAAATATTCAGAGTTTAAATTTCAAAATGTAAAAACAAATTATCATTGAAAAACAGTTTGTAAATTTTACGATTTTTAAATGAAGTTACATTTTATATTTGTAAAATAGGTTGGAGTGTTGTTGTTATTTTTCTAATTTATAAGGAATAATTGTTGCTCTGCACCAAAATATCAATAACTGAGATATAAGAAATAAGTATTGCTCTGCACCAAAATATCAATAACTGAGATATAAGAAATAATTATTGCTCTGCACAAAAATATCAATAACTGAGATATAAGAAATAATTGTTGCTCTGCACCAAAATATCAATAACTGAGATATAAGAAATAATTATTGCTCTGCACCAAAATATCAATAACTGAGATATAAGAAATAATTATTGCTCTGCACCAAAATATCAATAACTGAGATATAAGAAATAATTGTTGCTCTGCACCAAAATATGAATAACTGAGATATAAGAAATAATTATTGCTCTGCACCAAAATATCAATAACTGATATATAAGAAATAATTATTGCTCTGCACCAAAATATCAATAACTGAGATATAAGAAAACAAATAATATATAAAAATAAATAAATAAATTAAACTCCTACTGAGGTCAAGAAAGAAAATTTTGTAATTGTTTGCTTATTTCCAGTTTGTGTACTTCATTAGTTTCATTCATTTTAACTTTACAGTGCTATTTGATATTTTGTGGTAACATCGGTAGTGCTATTGTAAGGTTGTACAATGGAGGTTTCGACGACAACTAGATGGGAGAGAAAAATTCATATACCTCTTTGAGAAATTAATTTGCTGGTATTAAAAAGTTGGCGCATGCAGATTCATGAAGATTCATAGTTCGAATCCGGATAGACCCCCAAATGTTTATAATTCAATTGTTGAATAAATATTTGAAACACTTTATTAACATTTATTGACGCCCAATATAGGTTAAAAGAAACGCATTTGAACTTGTTTGGACGAATAAAAAGCATATTTTATTATTGATTGAAAACTTGAACAAGATATATATCAGGAGAGTATGAACTAATAGAAGGAAGAAATAAAACTATCAATAGAATAATATTTTAATGTAACTTTTAATTAAATTATTAAACACTTCACGTTCCAAATTAATTATTACCGATTGTTAAAGTGCTAAATAAAAATTAACGCATTTGTTACGAAAAATAATTGATTCATTAAAAACAAAATAATGTAAACAATGATAAATAATGCAGATCATTGACCCTTTTCAATAAATCTCTTCTATTCCCACGCCTCATCTCTGGTGACGTCATGAACCAGTGGTGGTAAACACAAACATGTCGACAGGTCTAATTTATCGCATTAGATCAGTTTTGCGTTATACCAGACAGTTTAGGTGTGGCCCGAGATTTTTGCGAAAATAGTTCTGCTCGAGTATAATTTCTACAAATAAATGGTAAAACGTTCAATGTACAAAGTTTAGTTAATTCTTTCAAATAATATTTAAAACCAAGTAATGATAAAATAAAATTTTTTTCTCATTTAGTCAAAAGTTTCTAAGCTCAAATGTTATGGTAAAGGTGTCTCATTTATCAGCAATTTCCATTGGTTGTTTCACTATCAATGTTAATTGAATAAAAACAAATTGCGCATAGATTATATTGCAAGAGGATTACTGTCTATTTTATATGGTCATGTATACTGAATACTACAAATTAGATAAATTCTCCACATGCGTAAAACAGTGGTCCTTACAAAGGATTCCAAGGCTCGTGCGCAGTGCTCTTAATAACAGCCTCTGTATATCGCTCACGTGTAATTTTAGTTGCACGACAGATTAGTAAACAAATTTTATTTTACTTCTACATTTAGTTCATACACAGTTTTTCAGGTTCCGGAAGTTTTAAACAGTTTTATTAAAACGTATTACAGGCATAAATTGTTGATTGAAAAAACCTCTAATTAAACACTATTAGGTCTTGAATAAAATTAGTTTGATTACTTATTTAGTACATCTGTTTATGATTTTTAGTAAACAATAATATTAGCTATTGTTCAAGAAATGGGTTTTTACAATGGGTTTTTATCTACGATCATTTCCTAAAAAAAAACAATATAAAAATATTCCTACTCAGGTCAACTGAAAGAAAACAATAATTGTTTGCTTATTTCCAGTTTTTTCCTTTGTTTTAATGTTTACATTCATTAATACCTCAGAGTACTATTTATGATATTATGTGGTAACCATGGTAACAGTTTAAGTTAGTACAATTCACATACATTTTTAAGAAATAAAAGTCTAGGTATTCGAAACTTGGCGCAGTGTCTAGATGCGCTAGACCTGTAATTTCTAATATAGCAATAGGTACTAGCTAGACTCCAACAACGAAAATTCACAGTTCGAATCCCGATGGGAAAACCACATTTTTATTATTGAAGCTGAATGTGAACAAAAATGTAACAGCTGATCATTGATAAGATAAAAACAAAAAAAAATAAATCTTGTATTTTATAATTTACGGTAAGACAATATTTTTTATATTGTTGTTTATTACCAAAATTAAATGATATTTGTGTCGATTGTTTATTGTTTTTAAAGAAAAGTAGATCCCATTTATTAGGAATTTAATAAAAAAATACCACAGTTCCGCTATAAATACATTTTATACAGTGAATCAAAACCAATCGACACTTCAAGAGTCTGTAGAAAGAAATCCCACCTCTAATCCGTTGCAAGTTAGTAATTAAAGGGATTTGATTTATGATTAATTGCTTTTAGTGCTCCACTTTTTGCGAGACTTTCGATGTAATAGTTTAACTTTGCTCAAGATTTTAACGTTAATAAATGATACTGTAAATCTTTCTTTCTAACTACTTCTGTTGCTACCCACTGGGTTGACATTAAGTCTAAAATTGACTGGTAAAATATTACATTACAAAACCTAATAAGAACTAAGTTATGTTTTAGAAAGAATTGTCCAACCAGCATTTTACAAAATGTATACATTTTGTAATTATTTTCTCCAACATAAAATAATAAATTGTCACACAACATATTTTGTATAAAATGTATGTTTTGGCTTTTATGATGGCGTTGTTAGGAGAGAAAACGTTCTTTCAAGCCTTTCGTCCTAAATCCCGAAGTAAATCTACTGTTTGCGGAAGAATGTCTAAACAAAACCCTTTTATTATTTTACCGTCAGATGGCTTTCCTACAGGGCAAAAATGTACTAGGGGAATATTCTTTCACGTTTTTCCTTCGATTTACATAAAGAATAATTTTAATTAAAAAAGTTCATCGTTTTTTTGTTTAAAGTTCTTGAAACCTGAGAAAAATGAATCATTCGTGACGTTATTTCAATGTATATAAATAAATATGGCTTAATAATATAACCTCATGTTATATAATATTTTAGTGACCATTTTGTATAAATTACCTTCAAAACGATTGTTATAAAATAACAGGTTGAACCTATCGCAATAAAATAAACAAT
>JBAIZL010000004.1:50628357-50638357 GCA_036971475.1 Prosapia bicincta
ATTTGTTTGTTCATTTTATTTTTTTGTGTTTATAAATTTGCAGTTGTTTACATTTTTAGGTTTTTTTTATTAAAACATTTTTACGAGATAAATGTTTTCTAATGAGGGAATATGTGGTTAGTTGTGATGACGAATGTAACAAAGTTTGAATTGTGTCTGGCTTAACATTTTTGCTTTAAGGGGTTATTTATACCTGTCTATTTATATATTTTTGTTTGATCAATGTACGGTGTGTTTCAGTCTGGGCATTTTATTGGCAAAACAAAAAAGAAATTAAAAGGAACAAGAAGTAACGAGGCATATTGATATGTTTGAACACTCTATAAATTTGTAAAATACGTTTTTAAACTTTTAAAATAAATTATACATTCCAAACATTTAAAACCAATACATATTTGAAAAAAAAACTTCTTTTATGCAGGCCACTAGTAGGCTACACGCCTACTTTCAGGAATGTAGTCTACGCATATACGTTTAGTGGGCATAAGATATGTAGCCTAATAACAACAGAAGGGTGTTTTAAGTTTTATATTTTACGTTGCATACTACTCTCACCAATACAGACCTATAGTTTCATTTAGAAGCATAGAACCAGTTTAAGAATATTATAATGGAATAAAGCAACAATTTATAGTTTCAAAAAGGAAACAAGTCAGGGAATCTATGTGTGTAGAGACCCGCCAGGCTTGTATTATTAATGATTTTAAGAAATTTAATTGCATAAAGCCCACAGATTCAGGGAGAATAAAATGATATTAAAGTATACATAGCTTTGACAAATATTTTACTTTAGTACATAGTAATAGAGGTATATTTTACATGCAACAGAAATTGCTAATTTTAGGCGTAAGAAAACTTCACCATGCTGTATGTTTTGTGAGCATAGATTGTCTGAGTGGGATATTACCATTAATATGGTTGAATGGGTTTTGCAGTATAATATAGCCAATGTGTCGCACAGCGCGGCCAATCAAGCTAATTAGAATGCTAAATATAGGGAACGCTTTCAGCAATAATTATCATGAAATCATTTATATGATTCTAATGATGCATACTCTGAAAATTAAAGCTGACTCCGATGGTATAGATAATTATGTACCTGAATAGAAACTAGTGGTGAGAAATGTTGAAACTGGATTATAAAATTTTACAAACCTGATTGAAATAGATATATTACTTAATTATAAAAATTGTTTTATTGAATTAATACACAACAGTTTTCTTCTAACTTGGAGTTACAATATCTTTGCATTAGCTAATGAAATAATTGGCCAGCCTAGACAGAGTTTGTAGACAAAGCCATTCTGCGAGTGAAGCTTGAAATGGTAGACAAATTAAAAAGAAATGTAGGCTTGCAAATTTAGGTCGGATACTTCAGGAAATAATGAATCGTCCAATATTATTTAAAATGTAAAAGAATAAATACACTAAAGGCTGAAATAAACTTAGGATATTAGTTACATAATTGTATCAAAAAAATATTGTGGCAAATTTTTACAACTGTGTATGTTGCAAACTGACAATAGAAGCAATGTATAATTATTATGAAAATGTATTATATAAACTTATAATGTATAGATTTATGTCCTTGAATTTTGCATGATTTAGTTGGGTACCTGCGTCCGTGTTTGAAACATCCAATAATTAACATCTTACTCAACTACTTAAAACTTAGTCGTAATTTATATTGTATTACTTTTAAGTTAAGTAAGTTGTAGGTAAAATGTTTATAGTGAATGGATATTAGTATCAGACTATGTTGTGATGCTCTCTGGAGGTAATAATTTTACTACTAAAGGAAATACCATACTGAATATCTGTCGAAAGGGTTCTAATTAAACATGATCCAAGTTATTGTTCAGCATTACTGCTATAGTGTTTGTATTTCAAGTTTGTTTCTCTAAAATGTATAAAATGTATGTATGTAGAAACGTATGACGTAGAAAATTGTGAGATGAAGATAAAATGACTGTAAAAATAATTCTTACTGTTTATTGCTAATAATAATAAGTATTTACATGAAAGTGTATATTAATATATATATATATATATATACAACTATGAGAAGTTTTATATTACTACAGTGCATTCCTTGAGGGATGAAGGATAGTTAATAATTGAAAAAAATCTTTTCAAAATCAGTCGTTGTAAGGCCAGCCATAAAAAAAGCCGAAAAATCGTCTTAGGGATAATAATAATGCAGATTTTTCGTGAAAACTACTACTAAAAGATATGCACTTGAAGGTAAATGACTGACAAAAACCGAATCGAAGCCTCTACACAAGTCCCATATTGATCATAATAGCGAAATATAAAAACATAGCTAAGCAGCACCTGAAATTCACCACGATTAACTGGTGAACTCGCCAGAGTAACGGTGACGATGTAACTAAGTAACGACCTACGAACTCGCCAGAGTAACGGTGACGATGTAACTAAGTAAGGACCTACGAACTCGACAGAGTAACGGTGACGATGTTACTAAGTGACGACCTACGAACTCGCCAGAGTAACGGTGACGATGTAACTAAGTGACGACCTACGAACTCGCCAGAGTAACAGTGACGATGTTACCAAGTGACGACTTGGGGACTGGCGAGAGTAACGGTGACGATGTTACTAAGTGACGACCTACGAACTCGCCAGAGTAACGGTGACGATGTTACTAAGTGACGACCTACGAACTCGCCAGAGTAACGGTGACGATGTTACCAAGTGAAGACCTACGAACTGCTGATAGTAACGGTGACGATGTTACTAAGTGACGACCTACGAACTCGCCAGAGTAACGGTGACGATGTTACTAAGTGACGACCTACGAACTCGCCAGAGTAACGGTGACGATGTTACCAAGTGAAGACCTACGAACTGCCGATAGTAATGGTGACGATGTTAATAAATGACGACTTAAGAACTGGCCAGAGTAACAGTGACGATGTAACTAAGTAATGACCCACGAACTGGCTAGAGTAGCGGTGACGATGTACTAAGTGACAACTTGAGAACTGGCGAGTGTAATGGTGACGATGCTACTAAGTTACTACTTAGGAACTTACCAGAGTAACGGTGACGTTACTTTTTTAATACGTTGGAACTTGCCAGAGTAACGGTGACGATGTTACTTAGTGAATACGTAAGAATTGGTGAGAGTAATGGTGACGATGCTACTAAGTGACTACCTAGGAACTGGGGAGAGTAATGGTGAAGATGCTACTACGTGACTACGTAAGAACTGGCGAGAATAATGGTGACGATGCTAATAAGTGACTACGTAGGAACTTACCAGAGTAACAGTGACGATGTTACTTAGTGAATACGTAAGAATTGGTGAGAGTAATGGTGACGATGCTACTAAGTGACTACCCAGGAACTGAGGAGAGTAATGATGGCGATGCTACTAAGTGACTACGTAGGAACTGGCGAGAATAATGGCGACGATGCTACTAAGTGACTACGTAGGGACTTACCAGAGTAACGGTGACGATGTTACTTAGTGAATACGTAGGAATTGGTGAGAGTAATGGTGACGATGCTACTAAGTGACTACCTAGGAACTGGGGAGAGTAATGGTGACGATGCTACTAAGTGACTACGTAGGAACTGGCGAGAATAATGGTGACGATGCTACTAAGTGACTACGTAGGTACTGGCGAGAATAATGGTGACGATGCTACTAAGTGACTACGTAGAAACTGGCGAGAATAATGGTGATGATGCTACTAAGTTACTACGTAGGTACTGGCGAGAGTAATGGTGACGATGCTACTAAGTGACTTCGTAGTAACTGGCGAGAATAATGGTGATGATGCTACTAAGTGACTACGTAGGTACTGGCGAGAGTAATGTTGACGATGCTACTAAGTGACTACGTAGGTACTGGCGAGAATAATGGTGACGATGGTACTAAGTGACTACGTAGGAACTGGCGAGAATAATGGTGATGATGCTACTAAGTGACTACGTAGGTACTGGCGAGAGTAATGGTGACGATGCTACTAAGTGACTACGTAGGAACTGGCGAGAGTAATGGTGACGATTCTGCTAAGTGACTACGTAAGAACTAGCGAGAATAATGGTGACGATGCTACTAAGTGACTACGTAGGTACTGGCGAGAATAATGGTGATGATGCTACTAAGTGACTACGTAGGAACTGGCGAGAATAATGGTGACGATGCTACTAAGTGACTACGTAGGTACTGGCGAGAATAATAATGGTGATGCTACTAAGTGACTACGTAGGAACTTACGAGTGAAATGGTGACGATGCTACTAAGTGACTACGTAGGAATTTGCAAGAGCAACGGTGACGATGTACTAAGTGACAACTTGAGAACTGGCGAGTGTAATGGTGACGATGCTACTAGGTTACTACTTAGGAACTTACCAGAGTAACGGTGACGTCACTTTTTGAATACGTTGGAACTTGCCAGAGTAACGGTGACGATGTTATTTAGTGAATACGTAGGAATTGGTGAGAGTAATGGGGACGATGTTATTTAGTGAATACGTAGGAACTGGCGAGAGTAATGGGGACGATGCTACTAAGTGACTACCTAGGAACTGGGGAGAGTAATGGTGTCGATGCTACTAAGTTAATACGTAGGAACCTGCCAGAGTAACGGTGACGATGTTACTTAGTGAATACGTAAGAATTGGTGAGAGTAATGGTGACGATACTACTAAGTGACTACCTAGGAACTGGGGAGAGTAATGGTGAAGATGCTACTACGTGACTACGTAGGAACTGGCGAGAATAATGGTGACGATGCTAATAAGTGACTACGTAGGAACTTACCAGAGCAACAGTGACGATGTTACTTAGTGAGTACGTAAGAATTGGTGAGAGTAATGGTGACGATGCTACTAAGTGACTACCCAGGAACTGAGGAGAGTAATGGTGACGATGCTACTAAGTGACTACGTAGGAACTGGCGAGAATAATGGTGACGATGCTACTAAGTGACTACGTATTGACTGGCGAGAATAATGGTGATGATGCTACTAAGTGACTACGTAGGTACTGGCGAGAGTAATGGTGACGATGCTACTAAGTGACTACGTAGTAACTGGCGAGAATAATGGTGATGATGCTACTAAGTGACTACGTAGGAACTGGCGAGAGTAATGTTGACGATGCTACTAAGTGACTACGTAGGTACTGGCGAGAATAATGGTGACGATGGTACTAAGTGACTACGTAGGAACAGGCGAGAATAATGGTGATGATGCTACTAAGTGACTACGTAGGTACTGGCGAGAGTAATAGTGACGATGCTACTAAGTGACTACGTAGGAACTGGCGAGAGTAATGGTGACGATTCTGCTAAGTGACTACGTAAGAACTAGCGAGAATAATGGTGACGATGCTACTAAGTGACTACGTAGGTACTGGCGAGAATAATGGTGATGATGCTACTAAGTGACTACGTAGGAACTGGCGAGAATAATGGTGACGATGCTACTAAGTGACTACGTAGGTACTGGCGAGAATAACAATGGTGATGCTACTAAGTGACTACGTAGGTACTGGCGAGAATAATGGTGATGATGCTACTAAGTGACTACGTAGGAACTTACGAGAGAAATGGTGACGATGATACTAAGTGACTACGTATTAATTTACCAGATTAACGGTGACGATGTTACTAAATGACACTTTAAGAACTGGCCAGAGTAACAGTGACGATGTAACTAAGTAATGACCCACGAACTAGCTAGTGTAACAGTGACGATGTGACTAAGTAATGACCCACGAACTGACTAGAGTAACGGTGACGATGCCACTAAGTTACTACGTAGGAACTTGCCAGAGTAACGGTGACGATGTTACTTATTGAATGCGTAGGAACTGGCGAGAGTAACGGTGACGATGTTACTTATTGAATGCGTAGGAACTGGCGAGAGTAGCGGTGACGATGTTACTTATTGAATGCGTAGGATCTGGCGAGAGTAATGGGGACGATGCTACTAAGTTACTACGTAGGAACTTGCCAGAGTAACGGTGACGATGTTACTTATTGAATGCGTAGGAACTGGCGAGAATAATGTGGACGATGCTACTAAGTTACTACGTAAGAACTTGCCAGAGTAACGGTGACGATGTTACTTAGTGAATACGTAGTAATTGGTGAGAGTAATGTCGACGATGCTACTAAGTGACTACCTAGGAACTGGGGAGAGTAATAGTAACGATGCTACTAAGTGACTACGTAGGGACGTACCAGAATAACGGTGACTATGTTACTTAGTGAATACGTAGGAATTGGTGAGAGTAATGGTGACGATGCTACTTAGTGACTACCTAGGAACTGGGGAGAGTAATGGTGACGATGCTACTTAGTGACTACGTAGATACTGGCGAGAGTAATGGTGACGATGCTACTAAGTGACTACGTAGGAACTGGCGAGAATAATGGTGACGATGTTACTAAGTGACTACGTAGTTACTGGCGAGAGTAATGGTGACGATGTAACTAAGTAATGTCCCACGAACTGGCTAGACTAACGGTGACGACGTTACCAAGTGACGACTTAAGAACTGGCCAGAGTAACAGTGACGATGTAACTAAGTAATGACAAACGAACTGGCTAGAGTAACGGTGACGATGTTACCAAGTGACGACCTGGGGACTGGCGAGAGTAACGGGACGATATTATTTAGTGAATACGTAGGAATTGGTGAGAGTAATGGTGACGATATTATTTAGTGAATACGTAGGAATTGGTGAGAGTAATGGTGACGATGCTATTAAGTGACTACGTAGGAACTTGCCAGAGTAACGGTGACGATGTTATTTAGTGAATACGTAGGAATTGGTGAGAGTAATGGTGACGATGCTACTAAGTGACTACGTAGGAACTTGCCAGAGTAACGGTGACGATGTTATTTAGTGAATACGTAGGAATTGGTGAGAGTAATGGTGACGATGCTACTAAGTGACTACGTAGGAACTTGCCTGAGTAACGGGACGATATTATTTAGTGAATACGTAGGAATTGGTGAGAGTAATGGTGACGATGCTATTAAGTGACTACGTAGGAACTTTCCAGAGTAACGGTGACGATATTATTTAGTGAATACGTAGGAATTGGTGAGAGTAATGGTGACGATGCTATTAAGTGACTACGTAGGAACTTGCCAGAGTAACGGTGACGATGTTATTTAGTGAATACGTCGGAATTGGTGAGAGTAATGGTGACGATGCTACTAAGTGACTACGTAGGAACTTGCCTGAGTAACGGGACGATATTATTTAGTGAATACGTAGGAATTGGTGAGAGTAATGGAGACGATGCTATTAAGTGACTACGTAGGAACTTGCCAGAGTAACGGTGACGATGTTATTTAGTGAATACGTAGGAATTGGTGAGAGTAATGGTGACGATGCTACTAAGTGACTACGTAGGAACTTGCCTGAGTAACGGGACGATATTATTTAGTGAATACGTAGGAATTGGTGAGAGTAATGGAGACGATGCTACTAAGTGACTACGTAGGAACTTGCCTGAGTAACGGGACGATATTATTTAGTGAATACGTAGGAATTGGTGAGAGTAATGGTGACGATGCTACTAAGTGACTACGTAGGAACTTGCCTGAGTAACGGGACGATATTATTTAGTGAATACGTAGGAATTGGCAAGAGTAATGGTGACGATGATACTAAGTGACTACGTAGGAACTTGCCAGAGTAACGGTGACGATGTTATTTAGTGAGTATGTAAGAATTGGTGAGAGTAATGGTGACGATGCTTCTAAGTTACTACGTAGGAACATGCCAGAGTAACGGTGACGATGTTACTTAGTGAATACGTACAAATTGGTGAGAGTAAAGGGGACGATGCTACTAAGTGACTACGTAGGAACTGGCGAGAGTAATGGTGTAGATGGCACTAAGTGACTATGTAGGAACTGGCCAGTGTTATGGTGACGATGTTAGTTAGTGACGACAATTAAACAACCTTGAAGCACAAGAGTGTAAGTTAATGTAACGGTTCGTTTAATATATTTAAAATAATGTAAACAATACATTCAGCCAACATTAGGTAAATGTAAAACTTCATAGAGCATGTTACGTTAGCTAGTTCCCACTAGAAGGGTCTAGTTGGGTAGAAAAGGGTCGTAGAAGTTACAAAGACAACAAACTTCAAACATTTGTTTTCCGAAACCATTGTCACATGTACATTTTTGTATGTCAACCCCCAGATAAATTTACTTTGGAAACTTGAGTAAAATTACCTGTTTTAAATACTAATTTGTATTTCAAAATGACCACAGAACTCAAACTGTATAATTTAATTTTAAAATGAGAACATAATTTGAAACTATAACTAATATCATGCTAGTGGTTTCAATTAAAAGATGTCTGTTTTAATTTCGGAATTATCAATAAATTTGGATGTTTTCTGTGTAGATAAACTGTATTAAGAATAATTATACAATGAGGAAGCGGGATGAAAAAAAGATATATATATATATATAAATAGAGAGAGAGAAATATATATATATATATATATATATAAATAAAGATATATATATATATATATATAAATAAATATATATATATATATATATATATATATATATATATATATATATATATATATATATATATATATATATAGAGAGAGAGAGAGAGAGAGAGAGAGAGAGGGATCCCATAAAAATCGAAAGCACCGAACTAGACGTGTAATTATAATAATGATAACACTTCTGTTTCGACGACAAAATTACCCTGTCTCTTTGATCATCGCCCTTCAATAAAGTACAAAAGTACGGCGCCTAAATTTAATTACCAATGATTCATTTCGAGGTAATTATGTGGATGATTGAATGAAACAAAAGGGCAGGATGAGGGATATTTCTTACTAATTATTCTGAGTAGGAACACGAACGTATGAGAGAAATAAAGTGTAAACATTTACCAAACTCGAGTAAAATATTTTGCGACACAAGTTTAAATAGTTTAGAGACAAATTAAAACAAAACGTTAGAGAGTAAAAAGTAATAATTTTAAAATTACCTTAACACAAGCTTCATTTTAAATATCTTCACATATGGGTAAAGAAAGTCGATCATTTACTAAATACTTTTACAGTGTTTCACCTAGTTTTAAATGGTAGGATTAACCAGAATATTAGTTTCCAGCTTCATAAATGTATCGGCCAAGGATATTCTTGAAATAACTCAATTTGTTACTAAAGAAAATAATGTGGCCCTACTTGACAAAGATGTTAAAAAGTTTTACAAATCTATTCGAATTTTTTTTACTTTGAGATTAAAAAATAGAGGGCGTTTTATGTATTAGCTGATACAAGATGAGATTCTTCTTTAATATTTGGAACTGTAAAACTTTCTCACATTGATTATATCAAAATGACGTTACAAGTGATAATATTCTTTCTCTTTTTAATGTGTGTGTTATTTTTGTGCGTGTGTTCAATTAGGCGTTGAGTATTGTAATATGTACAGTTAAGAAAGAGTAAATCAACTCGTTTAAACTGTGCACTAGCTAACGTTACCAGCACCATAAATCGTCAGAAAAATGTAATTAATTGATTTTTTTGCAAATATTAAAAACTATTCAAGAACCGCGTAGAACTATATCACACACACAAACACACTCTCAGACAATCATATATGTATATGTATATATATATATATATATATATATATATATATATATATATATATATATATATATATATATATATATATATATACATATTCTTGATATTTTACGTTATCCATAGTTTTTCCGTTGTACTGACTTTATGAAGGTTATATATTACTATTGTAAGTAATTTTATCCACCATTAAGTGCATTAACTTAATGGTGGAAAAAATTACTTACAACAGTACCATATTAACTTCAAATATATATATATATAGAATATCAAATGTGTTTTCCTGTTAGAATATTTTTAAGATCAAATAATATACAATGATTGTAACTCCTGAGGATGTTGGTAATGTAAACCAACGAAAAGCTTTAGTT
>JBAIZL010000004.1:50643357-50698357 GCA_036971475.1 Prosapia bicincta
TCCCCCTGCCATGAAAGTATTTAATGTATCTATCACCCCTAGCAAGCAAATCTTTGACGTTTCTGTTCCCCCTGCCATGAAAGTATTTAATGTATCCATCCCCCCTAGCAAGCAAATCTTTGACGTTTCTGTTCCCCCTGCCATGAAAGTATTTAATGTATCTATCCCCCCTAGCAAGCAAATCTTTGACGTTTCTGTTTCCTCAGCCATGAAAGTATTTAATGTATCTATCCCCCCTAGCAAGCAAATCTTTGACGTCTCTGCTCCCCCTGCCATGAAAGTCTTTAACGTATCCGTGCCTCTAGCATGCAAGTCTTTGACCTATCTGTTCTCCCTAGCATACAAGTCTTTGACCTATGTGTTCCCCCTTGCATGCAAATCTGTGACGAATCTGTTCCCGTAGCATATAAGTAGTTCATTTGAACATTTCCAAATTGTTTTCTTTTAAACAAATATTTAAGTCGATAAATGTGAATACATGAGTATAAATAAAATATAAATATTAAATATATGATATCAAACTTTTAATAATATCAAGGTTTTATTCATTTTTGTTCCCTCTAACTGCGATGTAGCACTTTTATTAACATTGGAACTTGAACAAACTATTATATATATATATATATATATATATATATATATATATATTATATGTTGATACGTTTTCTTATAATATAATAAATAAATAAATATATTTCAAATACAAGTATTATTATTTTGAACTATCTATTTTTCAAAGATTGTCACCAATTAATGTATCATCATTTTCTGGAAAAACTGACTGCATTATCATTTTCTGGGTAAAACTCTTGGGTTATATCATTGTGAAGATTTGAATACATTTATTGTCGAAAATCTTTGAAAAATAAATAAATAAGCCATTCTTGTATTTAAAATATTTTTAATAAATAATATATATATATATATATATATATTTTATATATATATATATATATATATATATATATATATATATATATATATATATATATATATATATATATATATATATATTAAATTTTTTCTATAACATCAATGACCTTATAAATAGTTTGGTGTCATGTAAATAGTAAATTACATAAAGTGCAATACTTATAAACATATGGTCGTTTGTAGCACATATGATTTAATTTTGTAAAAATATTTTATTTGATAATTATTTTCCTGAAGATGCTGGTACTATTTTATCGGCGAAAAGCTTTGAATAAATATATTCATTAAAAGTATTCTTGTTTTTGAAATATTTTTAATTTATTAACTATATTACAAGAAAACATATCACCATATTTAATATATATATATATATATATATATATATAATGTATGTATTATGGTATAATATAGAATTATAATTTACTATAACTCTAAAATATAAAGACTAACGCTCTTCAGTATAATCATAAACTAAGGCATTATAATGAAACTTTGCCTTAAATACCAGGAATAGGTGAATGCATATAATATAATTTCAAATCTGGTGTAATATAGTTATTTTTAACAGGTAATATTTTTGTAACATAAAATATTTTATTACGGCAAAATTTTGTATAAATTATAAAGTTGGCCTAAACACAAACTCCAACATATGTGGATGGTTAAAACGTCTGGACATATTTACGGGATAATTCAATGTTTATATATTGTTCTATATATTTCCTAGAAATAATTTTAGTGACACGATTCTGATAGGGATTTTTCAAACAATATTCTATATTTTATTTGCCTAAAAAACTGCATGAACCTTTCAGTGTAATTTGGTTATTCTTTACTTTTTATGGTAAGACCTGTGAACTAGCCAACTTTTAAAAACCTAGGGTCAAAAAGGTGAAGTTTAAAGGGTTATTTTTCTTTCCGATATTGAGCCTCATATTAGTAAAGTTTCAATTGCTCCCATACACCAAAGATATTTAATAAGTGTCAAGCCCCTATTGTCCTAAAACTCAATTTGTTCTCTAACGTAGTTTTTCTTTGCTCTTTCACCTTCCTTGCAACCTAATAAAGATGTTAGCCAAGGTTTGTATAGTTAGTTACTCCGTATTGGTATAAGTATGTAATGATTTCAATATTTATACGTTTTATACAGGAATACAAATGTTAGAGTAATTGTTTTGTCGTTTTACTTTAATAATGTAATGTGAAATGTATTAATATAATTATTAGATTTTTACAGCGTCTGTTGAAGTTCTACATAAACCATTTCCTACGTTCTCTCTTTCCACCTACATACCTCCCTCTCTCTCTCTCTCTCTCTCTCTCAAACGTTGGGAAATATAGATAGAGCTTTTGTTCCGGCATGGATTATTTAATAAAAGATTTTTACAATAAAATCAAGACAAAACCTGAATAAGTAGGTAGCTATCCAATATTTCAGTCTAAATTAAAAACTAATTTCATTTTCAAAAACCTAAACGTAAAACTACATGGTACAAAAACAAATCTTGATAATTAATAACAAACCCTGAAAAGACTTGAGATTGAGCAAAATGAAACCTTTTCTGACTAATTAACAAATAATGCAAACATTTGTTGGTTCCATCTTCACGTGAGCTACTTGTTGTCACTAGACACTTTTAAATGTTTATAAACTTGCTTATAGTAGCACTTAACTTAAACCTTGAGATCAGTTACGGTCTGAGTTGACAATGGGACACATATCCCGAAACGGCCGACCTCAACAAACAAAGTAATTGCTACTATAGGCAAGTTTATAAACATTTAAAAGTGTTTAGAATTAATGCAGGTTATTTTTGTAGCATTTAGTGTGTTTCTCACTATACATTATTATTTAATGCCTCTCCTACAACATGGTGTAATGGTTCTGGCAGAAATACTGGTTGCATTAAATTTCATCTCTGCTTGTGTTAGCCTATCGACGACCTTCTGGAGATGGTTGGTCCCCCCCCCCTCACACCCACAGGAAGGAATAGGGTTCTTAGTACATTGTACAAAGGCAGCATCTAGAATGATTCTTTACAGTGGAAAATTATGAAGAGGAAGAAATTTAATACTCATATAACAAAACATTTGTTTTGGAAACTTGTTCTGAAATAATAACTTGGAGCAACAGTGGTGTAATACTTTATATAAATAAATAAAACCTCTAAAACCTCAAACACGTTTTATTTGTCTCAACGCCATATTTCGATTGCAAATCCTATTCAGAGGTAATTATTACAAGAGTAACTCTTATAGTGAGTTCTTATTGTAGTAGTTCCTTCTGTCCTTCTGAAGATGATTGCTTTGCAACCGAAACATACATCGGAAAATAAATGACAAGTTTTTTTGGTTAGGAAAGTTGATGGTTTCGATTAATATTTTGGTAGTTGTTAAATTTCTTTGATCAACGAATAGAATGAGAGCGATAGATCTTGGCAGTTACTATCGTTTATTACATTATTTGTGAAAAAATAAGGCATTTCTCTTATGTTCTTCTTTCTTCTGTTAGAATTAGTTGTTGATAGTTTGAAAAATAGTTTCCAGGTATAATGTCCTAGGGGATCATGTAAGGAGAAATGGAAAGATACACGGGCTATTTATATTTAGCTTCAATATTATGTGAATATAAATGGGTTTTAATACCAGTGAAAGATGCTTTCAGGTCATTAACAAAAGTAATTAACGATTACTCCAGAAATGGCGTTTTACTAGAGCACGTTCCACTGGCTGTCTACGCTTTGCGTTGGTTAATTTTATATCTGTTTAAGCTGAATCTATCGCAGCCAGATACTTATTATAAACTTATTATCGTAAAGTTATAACGTTTTTACAATAAAACGGCTTGGCTCGTCACATTAAAATAGCGTTAACCTAAATTGAGTTTCGATAGAATGATGAGGTTCTCTTAAACGCGCCAATAAAAGTTATTGTAACAATAATAGAAACGAGACATGACCAAACATTACACTTGCAGTATAGTTACTTTATAATGCAGTTTTTATATCTTTGTGATATTTTTTTTATAAAGAAACTTAGAGTTTATAAAGTTTTAGTGGAAAAATGAGCATAAATGAGCCCAATTTGCAAATGTTGCTAAATTTAGTATGATAATTGTGAAATTTTAACAAAATGATTAATTAAGTAACAAGCAATTATAAATTATATGGTGAAACTATGATTTCTGAACAGGTAAAAATCATGCATGCACAAATAAGAAGAAAGTTTTAAACCTGAGGTAACGTAGTTTTAATGCTATAGAAATAGAAAAATCAATTTTTACTCAATGCTAGTTTGCAATAAGGCTTATGTTATGGTGAAGTACTTTAAAAATAAAATGTATTTTGAAACCAATAATAAAAATGACCCAAAAATGAAACAAAAAAAACATGGAATGACTCATAATAAGTGATAGTCGCGTCAGGCGGCTAAATGAAACCTTGTGAAGTGGTAATGGCTGACCCAAACTGTTTTGCTGTTACATCATAGAGGTATTCCGCCTGGAGCTGAGGAAGTTTAGCAAAGCATGTTTCCTTAACTTAACACAAGCCTGAAGTGTACACACAACAATTTGTCTACACCTTACCTTCTCTGAAGTTAACATTGGCGTATGAATGTTGATTTTGGAGTAAAATAAGAAATTTATTCCACCTCAAATACTGTTACATTTAGAATTTCCAGCAAAGATATTATGTATCTAAATAATAATGAATTGTTAACGTTAAGTAACTTGTATAAGTTAAAGACAAATTAAAGGTATATACATTCAAGAAAAAAACGTAAACCTCGAAATAATTAATAACTTGGAACTACTATAGTGTAATTTAAAAATAAAATAAAATTTTCTAGCATCAAAAAATTTTATTTATGTCCGAATGAACATTTCGATTGCAAGGTAATCATCTATAGAGGAAAATACTACAAGACTAACTTAGTTAAAGCCATTAAAAGCTTTTATGGATTAGGAAACTTTATATATTTATATCTCGAAATAATTGTTATACATTTTTTTTACGCTAGAAAATTATTTAAAATCATGTGTCTGTACATTTGGAGTATTAAATTGATTTCTTCAAAAGTAAAATTGACAAAAACTATTTTGAGATATTGTTAGGAACAAAAGAAAAAAAATAATAAAGGGTTTGATAACTTAAGTCCAAAATATCAAATGAACCTATGTTTGTGGGTTACACAGGTCAGTAACGTAACTATTAGGTATAAACAAAATATACCTATAAAGCAGGAATTGTGTTTCTATAAGAAGA
The DNA here is from genome assembly GCA_036971475.1 of Prosapia bicincta. NCBI lineage: Eukaryota > Metazoa > Arthropoda > Insecta > Hemiptera > Cercopidae > Prosapia > Prosapia bicincta. The sequence goes on from JBAIZL010000004.1 coordinate 50,648,556, forward strand.
ATTATACGATAGCAACAAAGCTCTTAGCCTAAATGCTACAGTATTAAGTGTCCGAATAAAATCACTTTAGAAAATGTATTATTCTTATATATGTACACACTTTAGATGGTGTTACAATATATATATATATATATATATATATATATATATATATATCGCAATATGTATTCTTGTGTATTAATAAAGAACATAAGTCAAAATACAAATACAAGAATTATAATTGAATTTTCAATTCAAAGCTTTTCGTTGGCTAACAGGATAATGTTGTTACTGTTAGCCAACGAAAAGCTTTGAATTGTAAATTCAATTATAATTCTTGTATTTGTATTTTGACTTATGTTCTTTATTAATACACAAGAATACATATTGCGATATATATATATATATATATATATATATTTATATATATATATATATATATATATATATATATTTTGTGAGACCATCTAAAGTGTGTGTATATATATATATATATATATATATATATATATATATATATATATATATATATATATTTTGTGAGACCATCTAAAGTGTGTGTATATATATATATATATATATATATATATATATATATATAAGACTAATACATTTTTTAAAGTGATTTTATTCGGACACTTAATATAGGATATTTTATATATATATATCTTATATATCTATATTATCTGAAGGTAATTATTTTCCTGAAGATGCTGGTACTATTGTATCGGCGAAAAGCTCTGAATAAATATATTCATTAAAAGTATTCTTGTTTTTGAAATATTTTAAATTTATTAACTATTTTACAAGAAAACATATCACTATATTTAATATATATATATATATATAATTGATAAAAACTAATGGTTTTATTTCTTTGTCAATTATATATAAATATTTGAGTATTAAAACTCTAAATTAATGTTTGAAGTTGAAAGGGTTACACAAATATATGATCCAGTGTTGAGTTTAAAACGCTATGTTACAAAACTGTATGTTACAATCACGGTATGATAAAAACCAGGTATGTTACAACTACAGTATGTTACAAACACGGAATGTCACACACAAGGTATGATACGAAAATAGTATGTTACACATACGGTATGTTACAAACACGGAACGTTACACACAAGGTATATTACAAAAATAGTATAATACAAACACGAAATGTTACACACAAGGTATGATACAATAATAGTATGTTACAAACACAATGTGTTAGAAACACGTTATACTACAAAAACGGTATGTTACAAACACGTTATGTTACAAGCTTGGTATGTTATAAACACGTTATGTTACAAACACGTTATGTTACAAACACGGTATGTTATAAACACGTTATACTACAAAAACGGTATGTTACAAACACGTTATGTTACAAACTTGGTATGTTACAAACACGTTATGTTACAAACACGGTATGTTATAAACTTGGTATGTTACAAACACGGTATGCTATAAACACGGTATGTTACAAACACGTTATGTTACAAACTTGGTATGTTACAAACACGTTATGTTACAAACTTGGTATGTTACAAACACGTTATGTTACAAACTTGGTATGTTACAAACACGTTATGTTACAAACTTGGTATGTTACAAACACGTTATGTTACATACACGGTATGTTACAAACTTGGTATGTTACAAACACGTTATGTTACAAACTTGGTATGTTACAAACACGTTATGTTACAAACTTGGTATGTTACAAACACGGTATGCTATAAACACGGTATGTTACAAACACGTTATGTTACAAACTTGGTATGTTACAAACACGGAATGTCACACACAAGGTATGATACGAAAATAGTATGTTACACATACGGTATGTTACAAACACGGAACGTTACACACAAGGTATATTACAAAAATAGTATAATACAAACACGAAATGTTACACACAAGGTATGATACAATAATAGTATGTTACACATACGGTATGTTACAAACACGGAACGTTACACACAAGGTATATTACAAAAATAGTATAATACAAACACGAAATGTTACACACAAGGTATGATACAATAATAGTATGTTACAAACACAATGTGTTAGAAACACGTTATACTACAAAAACGGTATGTTACAAACACGTTATGTTACAAGCTTGGTATGTTATAAACACGTTATGTTACAAACACGTTATGTTACAAACACGGTATGTTATAAACACGTTATACTACAAAAACGGTATGTTACAAACACGTTATGTTACAAACTTGGTATGTTACAAACACGTTATGTTACAAACACGGAATGTCACACACAAGGTATGATACGAAAATAGTATGTTACACATACGGTATGTTACAAACACGGAACGTTACACACAAGGTATATTACAAAAATAGTATAATACAAACACGAAATGTTACACACAAGGTATGATACAATAATAGTATGTTACAAACACAATGTGTTAGAAACACGTTATACTACAAAAACGGTATGTTACAAACACGTTATGTTACAAGCTTGGTATGTTATAAACACGTTATGTTACAAACACGTTATGTTACAAACACGGTATGTTATAAACACGTTATACTACAAAAACGGTATGTTACAAACACGTTATGTTACAAACTTGGTATGTTACAAACACGTTATGTTACAAACACGGAATGTCACACACAAGGTATGATACGAAAATAGTATGTTACACATACGGTATGTTACAAACACGGAACGTTACACACAAGGTATATTACAAAAATAGTATAATACAAACACGAAATGTTACACACAAGGTATGATACAATAATAGTATGTTACAAACACAATGTGTTAGAAACACGTTATACTACAAAACCAGGTATGTTACAACTACAGTATGTTACAAACACGGAATGTCACACACAAGGTATGATACGAAAATAGTATGTTACACATACGGTATGTTACAAACACGGAACGTTACACACAAGGTATATTACAAAAATAGTATAATACAAACACGAAATGTTACACACAAGGTATGATACAATAATAGTATGTTACAAACACAATGTGTTAGAAACACGTTATACTACAAAAACGGTATGTTACAAACACGTTATGTTACAAGCTTGGTATGTTATAAACACGTTATGTTACAAACACGTTATGTTACAAACACGGTATGTTATAAACACGTTATACTACAAAAACGGTATGTTACAAACACGTTATGTTACAAACTTGGTATGTTACAAACACGTTATGTTACAAACACGGTATGTTATAAACTTGGTATGTTACAAACACGGTATGCTATAAACACGGTATGTTACAAACACGTTATGTTACAAACTTGGTATGTTACAAACACGTTATGTTACAAACTTGGTATGTTACAAACACGTTATGTTACAAACTTGGTATGTTACAAACACGTTATGTTACAAACTTGGTATGTTACAAACACGTTATGTTACATACACGGTATGTTACAAACTTGGTATGTTACAAACACGTTATGTTACAAACTTGGTATGTTACAAACACGTTATGTTACAAACTTGGTATGTTACAAACACGGTATGCTATAAACACGGTATGTTACAAACACGTTATGTTACAAACTTGGTATGTTACAAACACGTTATGTTACAAACTTGGTATGTTACAAACACGGTATGCTATAAACACGGTATGTTACAAACACGTTATGTTACAAACTTGGTATGTTACAAACACGTTATGTTACATACACGGTATGTTACAAACACGTTATGTTACAAACACGGTATGTTACAAACACGTTATGTTACAAACTTGGTATGTTACAAACACGGTATGTTACAAACACGTTATGTTACAAACACGTTATGTTACATACACGGTATGTTACAAACTTGGTATGTTACAAACACGTTATGTTACAAACTTGGTATGTTACAAACACGTTATGTTACAAACTTGGTATGTTACAAACACGGTATGCTATAAACACGGTATGTTACAAACACGTTATGTTACAAACTTGGTATGTTACAAACACGTTATGTTACAAACTTGGTATGTTACAAACACGGTATGCTATAAACACGGTATGTTACAAACACGTTATGTTACAAACTTGGTATGTTACAAACACGTTATGTTACATACACGGTATGTTACAAACTTGGTATGTTACAAACACGTTATGTTACAAACTTGGTATGTTACAAACACGTTATGTTACAAACTTGGTATGTTACAAACACGGTATGCTATAAACACGGTATGTTACAAACACGTTATGTTACAAACTTGGTATGTTACAAACACGTTATGTTACAAACTTGGTATGTTACAAACACGTTATGTTACAAACTTGGTATGTTACAAACACGTTATGTTACAAACTTGGTATGTTACAAACACGGTATGCTATAAACACGGTATGTTACAAACACGTTATGTTACAAACTTGGTATGTTACAAACACGTTATGTTACAAACTTGGTATGTTACAAACACGTTATGTTACATACACGGTATGTTACAAACTTGGTATGTTACAAACACGGTATGCTATAAACACGGTATGTTACAAACACGTTATGTTACAAACTTGGTATGTTACATACACGGTATGTTACAAACTTGGTATGTTACAAACACGGTATGCTATAAACACGGTATGTTACAAACACGTTATGTTACAAACTTGGTATGTTACAAACACGTTATGTTACAAACTTGGTATGTTACAAACACGTTATGTTACAAACACGGTATGTTATAAACACGTTATACTACAAAAACGGTATGTTACAAACACGTTATGTTACAAACTTGGTATGTTACAAACACGTTATGTTACAAACACGGTATGTTATAAACACGTTATACTACAAAAACGGTATGTTACAAACACGTTATGTTACAAACTTGGTATGTTACAAACACGTTATGTTACATACACGGTATGTTACAAACTTGGTATGTTACAAACACGGTATGCTATAAACACGGTATGTTACAAACACGTTATGTTACAAACTTGGTATGTTACAAACACGTTATGTTACAAACACGGTATGTTATAAACACGTTATACTACAAAAACGGTATGTTACAAACACGTTATGTTACAAACTTGGTATGTTACAAACACGTTATGTTACATACACGGTATGTTACAAACTTGGTATGTTACAAACACGGTATGCTATAAACACGGTATGTTACAAACACGTTATGTTACAAACTTGGTATGTTACAAACACGTTATGTTACAAACACGGTATGTTATAAACACGTTATACTACAAAAACGGTATGTTACAAACACGTTATGTTACAAACTTGGTATGTTACAAACACGTTATGTTACAAACACGGTATGTTATAAACACGTTATACTACAAAAACGGTATGTTACAAACACGTTATGTTACAAACTTGGTATGTTACAAACACGGTATGCTATAAACACGTTATACTACAAACACAGCATGTTACAAACACGTTATGTTACAAACTTGGTATGTTACAAACACGTTATGTTACAAACACGGTATGCTATAAACACGTTATACTACAAACACGGCATGTTACAAACACGTTATGTTACAAACTTGGTATGTTACAAACACGTTATTTTACATACACGGTATGTTATAAACACGTTATACTACAAACACGGCATGTTACAAACACGTTATGTTACAAATACTGTTTGTTACAAACGCGGTGAGATACAAACACGGTATGAAACGTAAACGCAAATGTAGAGTATGCTTGAAAAAATTGGAGTCATGAAGAGCTGAAATGAGTTGCGCAGTCTGATCAATTGTTTCCTAGTTTCATGGGAACATATCCTGTAATCTTTAAACAGAATGTCATAGGCTATCCGCTGAGGTGCATAATGCATTCTCAAACCAAACCCGAGGAGTAAGCTTCTGATACTTACCAGATACACATATGTAAACCAGTTAGAAATGATTTGAAATCTTTCTACAGACTAATAAACAAATGTCTGTATGGGTTACTGTTTACAGGACATCATATTACTGGCGCAAAGGAATTGCAAGGGGAAGGCGTCTATAAGAGCCTGAAGACCAAGCGTGAGGCTCATCGAAGTCATAGAAACACAAACGGTTGAAAAGTGTAGGTTATATGATGTTTGTAAATATCTATTAATTTCTTTTGGTAGATTAGGTTAGGCTAGCCTTAGGTTTCATATATTAGATCGGAATAAAAAAAAATAATAATAATAAATCTGTCAACAACGCTTGTTTACGAAAATTATCAAAAATCAGGTTTCGAGTATTTTATTGGAAACATAATGACAAATTAGAAAAGATAAAAGTAGGTCTATGTACAAGCACTAACATTGATTATGATGCTTAAAAACTTTAATTAAATGAAATATGTATATTTTTTGAAAAATATAATATGAAATAAACTCCAATTGTCTCTATTCATCGATTGCATACAGGTCCATCATGTCAAATGAATTAATAGGTGATTTTGAACTTCCGAAATATTTTAGAATCGGGGGATATGAGATGCTTTTATTTATTCCTTAAACTCTTTAAACTGTCCTCCTTAAACTACTCCTAGTTCACTTTACATGTCTTGTTAATAAGGATCCGTAAAGGATTTTTCTTCTGATCATCACCAACAAATTGCCACGTTTAGGATTTTAACGAATTTCACATTTTGAGTTTTATGATATTTTAACTGTTATGTTATATTTTAAATGTCAATACAGCAATGTTACTCTATATTCTAGTGCAAAGACCATTATTCCATCATGAAACAGTATTCTTATAGCTATCAAACAAATCCGGCCAATTTATTCTACTTTATACATACTTTGATAACGATTTCCAATTTCAGCTGTTTATCATGAATCTAGGTTTTGAAGTTTAGACTAATTAATTCTTGTTCTAAATTTTGACGTTATCCTACTTAATGTTCTGTTTATTTATAATTTCTTTGAACAAAATTTTTTTTTAATATTCACCTTTATACAACTTTCTTACTCTTCAACAACTGCGTTAATAATAGAACATACAATACCGTTGCATTTAAGTTATGAAAAGATAAAAATTCCAATTTCCGCCTGAGAAAATAATAAAATTAATATATACATTCCTGTAGCTAAGCTCCTTTCAAATGTTCATGATTTACTTCTAGAGTAAATACAATATACTTTAGCCTCTTTCTATATTGACAAATATATTGAGGAAAACATTTTATTAAAATTTATAGAATACATTGTTACAAATGCAATAATATTTTAGTATCTGCATAACTCGTTTGAAAAGTTCCACGATAAAACTTGAAGAATGTTCTGGCGTGTTTATCACACAGAGCACTTGTACGAAATGCTCTATGGCTTAGCATAGCTTCCATGTCCTAATTGAAGGAGACATATAATTATTTACAATGACATTTGGCAACAATTATTAAAATGTTATATTTTATGCGCGAATCAATATATTCATTTGAGATGCGAGAGACCGAAAAAAGTTCTGTGAAAAAATTCACAACGGAGAGTTTTGAATTAAATAATCTTACTACTATAATCTATGTCCCATTGAATTTCGCATTAAATACTAAAGGATTAGTTATAATATTTAATAACTTTTACATTAGTTAATGACGAATTTTAATTTATTGGAAAATTTGTAGATACTTACCGACACAGAAGGTTCTCGATCGTTCCGTGGCGATGTTCATTAGTGTCATAGTTGTAACAGTTGTACCTCTCATTCATGCACATCTGTTACTCCCAAAGGATTTTCCATATGATTCATTTGCATTCCAAGCTTTGCAATTGGTTGAATGAGCCGGAGAATTTTAATTATTGATCACATAATTAAAGCTGGATATCGAATATAAATCGGTAGTTTAAAGGTAAAACTTCATAGTTTTAAAAGGCAGCTTTAGGTTACCAGGTTTTGAATATCGAACTTAAATTTCAATTTTAGAGATCTTTATATTTGCAAATATTTTAAAATATAACTTCTTAAAATCTTATTCTGTATCTCTAAAGGTGATTATTTTATTAGACTAAACTAGGTAAAACCTCAAAAGCTTATGGAATAAGAGAGAAAATATATGAGGTTGTGTGAGGAGAGAAGCCTCCATTTTAACCAAATGCCGCAACAATCGTAATAACATATAGATTACCGCCGAGTGCTCAAATACTTCAAAGAGAGATACGGAATTGTAATAGTGCAAAAGAAAGAAAAACAAAGCCTTTAAGTGCCAATAATAAGGAACAAATCTTTACAAGTAAAAGCTTCCTTATGGTATGACCTGCCTATATTATTAAATATATGATGATAATATGTGGCCGAAACCCTTATAACGTTACATTTAAGTTGGTTATTGTAAACGCTCATATCTTAATAAAACGACATTTTAAGGAGCAATATTAAAAGAAATATTAAATTCTCACAAGTAATATGCTCCTTATAATATGACGTGCACAATACGCTTATCTACTGCCGTCGAGGGCAGAAATAACATAAGAGAGCATGATTATTGTAAACTCTCATACTTTAATAAAAAACGACCTTTTAAGGGCCAATTAAAAAGAAAATAGTAAATTCTCACAGGTAAATTTTTCCTTATATTATGACATTCCACTACTATTCGTAATATGTTTATGTATTGCCGCGGCTTGCCAAAATGCTTTAAAGAGAGCTTGGTTAATTAGAGAGTTTATAAAAAAAAGGATCTTTTAAGGGCAATAAAAAAAATAATAAGTTTTTCCAATTAAGTTGTCTTTATATAATGACATGTTATAAGTATTCGTAATATTCTTCGCCACAGAGAGCTGAAATACATTAAAGTGAGCTTATAAAGTGAACGCATATATATATATATATATATATATATATATATATATTAAAGTAATCTTTTAATGGCCAATAATATGGAAAAAAATAAATTCTCAGAGGTAAACGGAAACTTATTATATGACATGCCATCATTAAATTATGTGCCTATCTATTACCTTCGAGTGCCGGAATACTTTACAGAAAGATTGGTTATTGTAAACGATTATATAAAATAAAAAGGACATTTTAAGGGCCAATTATATAAAAAATTATAAATTGTATCAGGTAAATGGATCCTTATTATATAAGGTACCACTATTAACATTTATATTCCTATCTATTACCACAGAGTGCTGGAACACTATAAAAAGGGCTTGGTTATTGTAAATGCTCATAAAAATAGTTTATAAGGTCGAATAATAAATATTAATTAAATTCTCACGGGTAAATTGATCCTTCGAATACGACATGCTACTATTTATGTTATATGCCTATATAATACCGAGTGCCGAAATACTTTACAGAAAGTTTTGTAATTGTTAACGTAGAAAAAAAAGGTTTTATTAGGGCCAATATTAAATATTTATTAAATTCTCATGGGTAAATTGTTCATTAGAATACGTCTATCTAATATATTTGGTATATGCTTATATATTGCGGAGTGCCGACATACGTGACAGAAAGTGTTGTAATTTTTAACGTTTCAAAAAAAGGTCCTTTTCAGGGCCAATAATAAATAATTATTAAATTTTCATGGGTAAATTGTTAATTAGAATACGACGACCTATTATTTTTCTTATATGCTTATATATTGCCAAGTGCTGACATACTTTACAGAAAGTTTGGTAATTGTTACGTTTATTAAAAGGTCCTTTTCAGGGCCAATTAAAAAGAATTATTAAATTCTCACAGGTAAATTCTTCTTTAGAATAAGTAATAGTACTATTTATGTTATATGCCTATATAATACCGAGTGCCGAAACACTTCACAGAAAGTTTTGTAATTTTAAACATATTAAAAAAGGTTTTTTTTAGGGCCAATAATAAATAATTATTGAATTCTCATGGGTAAATTATTCATTAGAATACGACTATCTACTATATTTGGTATATGCTTATATATTGCCGAGTGCCGACATACTTTACAGAAAGTTTTGTAATTGTTAACGTATAAAAAAAAGGTTTTATTAGGGCCAATAATAAATAATTATTAAATTCTCATGGGTAAATTGTTCATTAGAATTCGACAAACTACTATATTTGTTATATGCTTATATATTGCGGAGTGCCAACATACGTGACACAAAGTGTTGTAATTATTAACGTATAAAAAAAACGTTTTTTCAGGGCCAATAATAAATAATTATTAAATCCTCATGGGTAAATTGTTCCTTAATATTCGACAAACTACTATATTTGGTATATGCTTATATATTGCGGAGTGCCGACATACGTGACAGAAAGTTTTGTAATTTTGAACTTTCAAAAAAGGTCCTTTTCAGGGCCAATAATAAATAATTAATAAATTCAGATGGGTAAATTGTTAATTAGAATACGACATGCTACTATTTTTGTTATATGCTTCTATATTGCCGAGTGCCGACATACTTTACAGAAAGTTTTGTAATTGCTAACGTATAAAAAAAAGGTTTTATTAGGGCCAATAATAAATAATTATTAAATTCTCATGGGTAAATTGTTCCTTAGAATTCGACAAACTACTATATTTGTTATATGCTTATATATTGCGGAGTGCCGACATACGTGACAGAAAGTGTTGTAATTTTTAACGTATAAAAAAAAGGTTTTATTAGGGCCAATAATAAATAATTATTAAATTCTCACGGGTAAATTGTTCCTTAGAATTCAACATACTACTATATTTGGGATATGCTTATATATTGCGGAGTGCCGACATACGTGACAGAAAGTGTTGTTATTTTTAACGAGTAATAAAAAGGTCCTTTTCAGGGCCAATAATAAATAATTATTAAATTCTCATGGGTAAATTGTTAATTAGAATACGACATGCTACTATTTTTGTTATATGCTTCTATATTGCCGAGTGCCGACATACTTTACAGAAAGTTTTGTAATTGCTAACGTATAAAAAAAAGGTTTTATTAGGGCCAATAATAAATAATTATTAAATTCTCATGGGTAAACTGTTCCTTAGAATTCGACAAACTACTATATTTGTTATATGCTTATATATTGCGTAGTGCCGACATACGTGACAGAAAGTGTTGTAATTGTTAACGTATAAAAAAAAGGTTTTATTAGGGCCAATAATAAATAATTATTAAATTCTCACGGGTAAATTGTTCCTTAGAATTCGGTATTCTACTGTATTTGGGATATGCTTATATATTGCGGAGTGCCGACATACGTGACAGAAAGTGTTGTAATTTTTAACGTTTCAAAAAAAGGTCCTTTTCAGGGCCAATAATAAATAATTATTAAATTCTCATGGGTAAATTGTTCCTTAGAATTCGTCAAACTACTATATTTGCTATATGCTTATATATTGCGGAGTGCCGACATACGTGACAAAAGTGTTGTAATTGTTAACGTATAAAAAAAAGGTTTTATTAGGGCCAATAATAAATAATTATTAAATTCTCATGGGTAAATTGTTCCTTAGAATCCGACAAACTACTATATTTAGTATATGCTTATATATTGCGGAGTGCCGACATACGTGACAGAAAGTGTTGTAATTTTTAACGTATAAAAAAACGGTTTTATTAGGACCAATAATAAATAATTATTAAATTCTCATGGGTAAACTGTTCCTTAGAATTCGACAAACTACTATATTTGGTATATGCTTATATATTGCGGAGTGCCGACATACATGACAGAAAGTGTCGTAATTTTGAACGTTTAAAAATAGGTCCTTTTCAGGGCCAAAAATAAATAATTAATAAATTCACATGGGTAAATTGTTAATTAGAATACGACATGCTACTATTATTGTTATATGTTTCTATTTTGCCGAGTGCCGACATACTTTACAGAAAGTTTTGTAATTGTTAACGTATAAAAAAAGGCTTTATTAGGGCCAAGAATAAATAATTATTAAATTCTAATTTGTAAATTGTTCCTCAGAATTCGACATGCTACTATTTTTGTTATATGCTTCTATATTGCCGAGTGCCGACATACTTTACAGAAAGTTTTGTAATTGTAACGTATAAAAAATAGGTTTTATTAGGGCCAATAATAAATAATTATTAAATTCTCATGGGTAAATTGTTCCTTAGAATTCGACAAACTACTATATTTGTTATATGCTTATATATTGCGGCGTGCCGACATACGTGACAGAAAGTGTTGTAATTGTTAACGTATAAAAAAAAGGTTTTATTAGGGCCAATAATAAATAATTATTAAATTCTCATGGGTAAATTGTTCCTTAGAATTCGACAAACTACTATATTTGGTATATGCTTATATATTGCGGAGTGCCGACATACGTGACAGAAAGTGTTGTAATTTTTAACGTATAAAAAAAAGGTTTTATTAGGGCCAATAATAAATAATTATTAAATTCTCATGGGTAAACTGTTCCTTAGAATTCGACAAACTACTATATTTGGTATATGCTTATATATTGCCGAGTGCCGACATACGTGACAGAAAGATTTGTAATTTTGAACTTTCAAAAAAGGTCCTTTTCAGGGCCAATAATAAATAATTAATAAATTCAGATGGGTAAATTGTTAATTAGAATACGACATGCTACTATTTTTGTTATATGCTTCTATATTGCCGAGTGCCGACATACTTTACAGAAAGTTTTGTAAATGCTAACGTATAAAAAAAAGGTTTTATTAGGGCCAATAATAAATAATTATTAAATTCTCATGGGTAAATTGTTCCTTAGAATTCGACAAACTACTATATTTGTTATATGCTTATATATTGCGGAGTGCCGACATACGTGACAGAAAGTGTTGTAATTTTTAACGTATAAAAAAAAGGTTTTATTAGGGCCAATAATAAATAATTATTAAATTCTCACGGGTAAATTGTTCCTTAGAATTCGACATACTACTATATTTGGGATATGCTTATATATTGCGGAGTGCCGACATACGTGACAGAAAGTGTTGTTATTTTTAACGAGTAATAAAAAGGTCCTTTTCAGGGCCAATAATAAATAATTATTAAATTCTCATGGGTAAATTGTTAATTAGAATACGACATGCTACTATTTTTGTTATATGCTTCTATATTGCCGAGTGCCGACATATTTTACAGAAAGTTTTGTAATTGTTAACGTATAAAAAAAAGGTTTTATTATGGCCATTAATCATTAATTATTAAATTCTCATGGGTAAATTGTTCCTTAGATCTCGACAAACTACTATATTTGGTATATGCTTATATATTGCCGAGTGCCGACATACTTTACAGATAGTGTTGTAATTTTTAACGTTTCTAAATAGGTCCTTTTCATTGCCAATAATAATTAATTATTAAATTCTCATGGGTAAATTGTTAGTTAGAATACGTCAATATTATATTTGTTATATGCTTATATATTGTCAAGTGCTGACATACTTTACAGAAAGTTTTGTAATTTTTAACTTTTATAAATAAAAGTCCTTTTCTGGGCCAATTAAAAATAATTAATAAATTCTCACAGGTAAATTCTTCCTTAGAATAAGACATGGTAATATTTATGTTATATGCTTATATAATACCGATGGCTTCCCAGACGGGTTGATACATCTGATTAGGTCATACTTGTCCCATCGCAAATTTAGGGTTGATGTAGATCAATCACAATCAACACTGAGAACTATACGGGCGGGAGTCCCACAGGGCTCAATCATTGGTCCCGTACTGTTTGACGTCTACATCAACGACATACCAACAACACCAAACACTCACGTGGCTATATTTGCAGATGACACTGCGTTATCCGCTCAGTCCTGGAAACCCCTTATGATACATTCAAGACTCCAGGAACACCTCACAACACTCGAAACATGGCTGAGACACTGGAGGGTAAAAGTCAATGTGGCCAAGTGCAAGGCGCTCTTGCTCTCCAAACGGACCAAACACAAACTTGAAACTCCACTAACATTATTAGGCGAAAACATTCACTGGGGGACCCAGGCTAAGTACCTCGGTGTCATTCTGGACCGGGCCCTGACCTGGGGACCTCACATAGACCACACATTAAAAAAAGCAACAATCAGACTGAAACAACTGTACCCTATGCTTAATCGTACAAGCCCGCTTTCATTACGGACGGCCACCACAATTTACGTGACCATGTTGTGAAGCATTATCACTTACGCCTCACCCGTCTGGGGCCACGCAGGCAATACACGCACACGCAGACTCCAGTTATTCCAGAACAAAGTTTTGAGAATAATCACGAAGGCACCTAGATGTACAAGGTTAGCTATACTACACACAGACTTGTAAGTGACTTTCTTACAACAACACATCCGACACTTAGCACTTAGGTTCTACAAACAGGTTCACGCACACACTACATCAACACTAATCTCCTCACTGGGTAGATACGACCCCACACACGATAGGCATAGACGGCCGCTGTCCATTCTGTGCGTTCGGGATGCTACATAAACACTACACACAGTGCATGAACTAACAGACCTGCTTTGTTTCAGATGAAGCGGGGGCACATCCAAAGGGACGCAGAAACGCCCCAACGGACGCACTAATTTGAATTGCATGCACATTTCAGTTTCGAGTAGGCTGCAGAAGAAGAAGTGCACGCAAACTCCCACACCATAGCCTCACTAACAAGGTATATGTAAGGTATTACCTATCCCTAACCATAGAATAAGGCAACCTAGCCCCCAGGGTTCCTGCATGATCTATCGCGGGATTTTTCCTGTCAGGGTTATTTCTTGGCAGGTTTTTTCATCCCGCCCTTACGCGACACTTAACGTTCTGTTTCATTTCACTATCTCCTGATTTTCCATGGAAAGAGCTCATCAGCTTGGTACATGGACAGTCTTCCTGAATCCTTCACGAGCGTTAGGGATACTAACGCTTATAAAAAAAGGTCCTTTTCTGGGCCAATTAAAAAGATGTATTTAATTCTCACAGGTAAATTCTTCTTTAGAATAAGAAATAGTATTATTTATGTTATATACCTATATAATACCGAGTGCCGAAACACTTCACAGAAAGTTTTGTAATTGATAACATAATAATAAAGGTTCTTTTTAGGGCCAATAATAAATACTTATTAAATTCTCATGGGTAAATTGTTTATTTGAATACGTTATCTAATATATTTGGAATATGCTTATATATTGCGAAGTGCCGACATACGTGACAGATAGTGTTGTAATTTTTAACGTTTCTAAATAGGTCCTTTTCATTGCCAATAATAATTAATTATTAAATTCTCATGGGTAAATTGTTAGTTAGAATACGTCAATATTATATTTGTTATATGCTTATATATTGTCAAGTGCTGACATACTTTACAGAAAGTTTTGTAATTTTTAACTTTTATAAATAAAAGTCCTTTTCTGGGCCAATTAAAAATAATTAATAAATTCTCACAGGTAAATTCTTCCTTAGAATAAGACATGGTAATATTTATGTTATATGCTTATATAATACCGATGGCTTCCCAGACGGGTTGATACATCTGATTAGGTCATACTTGTCCCATCGCAAATTTAGGGTTGATGTAGATCAATCACAATCAACACTGAGAACTATACGGGCGGGAGTCCCACAGGGCTCAATCATTGGTCCCGTACTGTTTGACGTCTACATCAACGACATACCAACAACACCAAACACTCACGTGGCTATATTTGCAGATGACACTGCGTTATCCGCTCAGTCCTGGAAACCCCTTATGATACATTCAAGACTCCAGGAACACCTCACAACACTCGAAACATGGCTGAGACACTGGAGGGTAAAAGTCAATGTGGCCAAGTGCAAGGCGCTCTTGCTCTCCAAACGGACCAAACACAAACTTGAAACTCCACTAACATTATTAGGCGAAAACATTCACTGGGGGACCCAGGCTAAGTACCTCGGTGTCATTCTGGACCGGGCCCTGACCTGGGGACCTCACATAGACCACACATTAAAAAAAGCAACAATCAGACTGAAACAACTGTACCCTATGCTTAATCGTACAAGCCCGCTTTCATTACGGACGGCCACCACAATTTACGTGACCATGTTGTGAAGCATTATCACTTACGCCTCACCCGTCTGGGGCCACGCAGGCAATACACGCACACGCAGACTCCAGTTATTCCAGAACAAAGTTTTGAGAATAATCACGAAGGCACCTAGATGTACAAGGTTAGCTATACTACACACAGACTTGTAAGTGACTTTCTTACAACAACACATCCGACACTTAGCACTTAGGTTCTACAAACAGGTTCACGCACACACTACATCAACACTAATCTCCTCACTGGGTAGATACGACCCCACACACGATAGGCATAGACGGCCGCTGTCCATTCTGTGCGTTCGGGATGCTACATAAACACTACACACAGTGCATGAACTAACAGACCTGCTTTGTTTCAGATGAAGCGGGGGCACATCCAAAGGGACGCAGAAACGCCCCAACGGACGCACTAATTTGAATTGCATGCACATTTCAGTTTCGAGTAGGCTGCAGAAGAAGAAGTGCACGCAAACTCCCACACCATAGCCTCACTAACAAGGTATATGTAAGGTATTACCTATCCCTAACCATAGAATAAGGCAACCTAGCCCCCAGGGTTCCTGCATGATCTATCGCGGGATTTTTCCTGTCAGGGTTATTTCTTGGCAGGTTTTTTCATCCCGCCCTTACGCGACACTTAACGTTCTGTTTCATTTCACTATCTCCTGATTTTCCATGGAAAGAGCTCATCAGCTTGGTACATGGACAGTCTTCCTGAATCCTTCACGAGCGTTAGGGATACTAACGCTTATAAAAAAAGGTCCTTTTCTGGGCCAATTAAAAAGATGTATTTAATTCTCACAGGTAAATTCTTCTTTAGAATAAGAAATAGTATTATTTATGTTATATACCTATATAATACCGAGTGCCGAAACACTTCACAGAAAGTTTTGTAATTGATAACATAATAATAAAGGTTCTTTTTAGGGCCAATAATAAATACTTATTAAATTCTCATGGGTAAATTGTTTATTTGAATACGTTATCTAATATATTTGGAATATGCTTATATATTGCGAAGTGCCGACATACGTGACAGAAAGTGTTGTAATTTTTAACGTTTCACTAAAGGTCCTTTTCAGGGCCAATAATAAATAATTATTAAATTCTCATGGGTAAATTGTTAATTAGAATACGACATGCTACTATTTTTGTTATATGCTTCTATATTGCCGAGTGCCGACATACTTTACAGAAAGTTTTGTAATTGTTATCGTATAAAAAAAAGGTTTTATTAGGGCCAATAATAAATAATTATTAAATTCTCATGGGTAAATTGTTCATTAGAAATTGACAAACTACTATATTTGTTATATGCTTATATATTGCCGAGTGCCGAAATACTTTACAGAAAGTGTTGTAATTTTTAACGTTTCACAAAAGGTCCTTTTCAGGGCCAATAATAAATAATTATTAAATTCTCATGGGTAAATTGTTAATTAGAATACGACATGCTACTATTTTTGTTATATGCTTCTATATTGCCGAGTGCCGACATACTTTACAGAAAGTTTTGTAATTGTTAACGTATAAAAAAAAGGTTTTATTAGGGCCAATAATAAATAATTATTAAATTCTCATGGGTAAATTGTTCATTAGAAATTGACAAACTACTATATTTGTTATATGCTTCTATATTGCCGAGTGCCGACATACTTTACAGATAGTGTTGTAATTTTTAACGTTTCTAAATAGGTCCTTTTCATCGCCAATAATAATTAATTATTAAATTCTCATGGGTAAATTGTTAGTTAGAATACGTCAATATTATATTTGTTATATGCTTATATATTGTCAAGTGCTGACATACTTTACAGAAAGTTTTGTAATTTTTAACTTTTATAAATAAAAGTCCTTTTCTGGGCCAATTAAAAATAATTAATAAATTCTCACAGGTAAATTCTTCCTTAGAATAAGACATGGTAATATTTATGTTATATGCTTATATAATACCGATGGCTTCCCAGACGGGTTGATACATCTGATTAGGTCATACTTGTCCCATCGCAAATTTAGGGTTGATGTAGATCAATCACAATCAACACTGAGAACTATACGGGCGGGAGTCCCACAGGGCTCAATCATTGGTCCCGTACTGTTTGACGTCTACATCAACGACATACCAACAACACCAAACACTCACGTGGCTATATTTGCAGATGACACTGCGTTATCCGCTCAGTCCTGGAAACCCCTTATGATACATTCAAGACTCCAGGAACACCTCACAACACTCGAAACATGGCTGAGACACTGGAGGGTAAAAGTCAATGTGGCCAAGTGCAAGGCGCTCTTGCTCTCCAAACGGACCAAACACAAACTTGAAACTCCACTAACATTATTAGGCGAAAACATTCACTGGGGGACCCAGGCTAAGTACCTCGGTGTCATTCTGGACCGGGCCCTGACCTGGGGACCTCACATAGACCACACATTAAAAAAAGCAACAATCAGACTGAAACAACTGTACCCTATGCTTAATCGTACAAGCCCGCTTTCATTACGGACGGCCACCACAATTTACGTGACCATGTTGTGAAGCATTATCACTTACGCCTCACCCGTCTGGGGCCACGCAGGCAATACACGCACACGCAGACTCCAGTTATTCCAGAACAAAGTTTTGAGAATAATCACGAAGGCACCTAGATGTACAAGGTTAGCTATACTACACACAGACTTGTAAGTGACTTTCTTACAACAACACATCCGACACTTAGCACTTAGGTTCTACAAACAGGTTCACGCACACACTACATCAACACTAATCTCCTCACTGGGTAGATACGACCCCACACACGATAGGCATAGACGGCCGCTGTCCATTCTGTGCGTTCGGGATGCTACATAAACACTACACACAGTGCATGAACTAACAGACCTGCTTTGTTTCAGATGAAGCGGGGGCACATCCAAAGGGACGCAGAAACGCCCCAACGGACGCACTAATTTGAATTGCATGCACATTTCAGTTTCGAGTAGGCTGCAGAAGAAGAAGTGCACGCAAACTCCCACACCATAGCCTCACTAACAAGGTATATGTAAGGTATTACCTATCCCTAACCATAGAATAAGGCAACCTAGCCCCCAGGGTTCCTGCATGATCTATCGCGGGATTTTTCCTGTCAGGGTTATTTCTTGGCAGGTTTTTTCATCCCGCCCTTACGCGACATTTAACGTTCTGTTTCATTTCACTATCTCCTGATTTTCCATGGAAAGAGCTCATCAGCTTGGTACATGGACAGTCTTCCTGAATCCTTCACGAGCGTTAGGGATACTAACGCTTATAAAAAAAGGTCCTTTTCTGGGCCAATTAAAAAGATGTATTTAATTCTCACAGGTAAATTCTTCTTTAGAATAAGAAATAGTATTATTTATGTTATATACCTATATAATACCGAGTGCCGAAACACTTCACAGAAAGTTTTGTAATTGATAACATAATAATAAAGGTTCTTTTTAGGGCCAATAATAAATACTTATTAAATTCTCATGGGTAAATTGTTTATTTGAATACGTTATCTAATATATTTGGAATATGCTTATATATTGCGAAGTGCCGACATACGTGACAGAAAGTGTTGTAATTTTTAACGTTTCACTAAAGGTCCTTTTCAGGGCCAATAATAAATAATTATTAAATTCTCATGGGTAAATTGTTAATTAGAATACGACATGCTACTATTTTTGTTATATGCTTCTATATTGCCGAGTGCCGACATACTTTACAGAAAGTTTTGTAATTGTTATCGTATAAAAAAAAGGTTTTATTAGGGCCAATAATAAATAATTATTAAATTCTCATGGGTAAATTGTTCATTAGAAATTGACAAACTACTATATTTGTTATATGCTTATATATTGCCGAGTGCCGAAATACTTTACAGAAAGTGTTGTAATTTTTAACGTTTCACAAAAGGTCCTTTTCAGGGCCAATAATAAATAATTATTAAATTCTCATGGGTAAATTGTTAATTAGAATACGACATGCTACTATTTTTGTTATATGCTTCTATATTGCCGAGTGCCGACATACTTTACAGAAAGTTTTGTAATTGTTAACGTATAAAAAAAAGGTTTTATTAGGGCCAATAATAAATAATTATTAAATTCTCATGGGTAAATTGTTCATTAGAAATTGACAAACTACTATATTTGTTATATGCTTCTATATTGCCGAGTGCCGACATACTTTACAGATAGTGTTGTAATTTGTAACGTTTCTAAATAGGTCCTTTTCATCGTCAATAATAATTAATTATTAAATTCTCGTGGGTAAATTGTTAGTTAGAATACGTCAATATTATATTTGTTATATGCTTATATATTGTCAAGTGCTGACATACTTTACAGAAAGTTTTGTAATTTTTAACTTTTATAAATAAAAGTCCTTTTCTGGGCCAATTAAAAATAATTAATAAGTTCTCACAGGTAAATTCTTCCTTAGAATACACATCCGACACTTAGCACTTAGGTTCTACAAACAGGCTCACGCACACACTACATCAACACTAATCTCCTCACTGGGTAGATACGACCCCACACACGATAGGCATAGACGGCCGCTGTCCATTCTGTGCGTTCGGGATGCTACATAAACACTACACACAGTGCATGAACTAACAGACCTGCTTTGTTTCAGATGAAGCGGGGGCACATCCAAAGGGACGCAGAAACGCCCCAACGGACGCACTAATTTGAATTGCATGCACATTTCAGTTTCGAGTAGGCTGCAGAAGAAGAAGTGCACGCAAACTCCCACACCATAGCCTCACTAACAAGGTATATGTAAGGTATTACCTATCCCTAACCATAGAATAAGGCAACCTAGCCCCCAGGGTTCCTGCATGATCTATCGCGGGATTTTTCCTGTCAGGGTTCATTCTTGGCAGGTTTTTTTATCCTGCCCTTACGCGACACTTAACGTTCTGTTTCATTTCACTATCTCCTGATTTTCCATGGAAAGAGCTCATCAGCTTGGTACATGGACAGTCTTCCTGAATCCTTCACGAGCGTTAGGGATACTAACCGCATGCGCATGTGAGACGGAGGCAGTTTGCTAGAGGTTGGCTACCACGAGGGTTGAGCGGGCTATGGGGGGCTCAGACCCGTGGGGAGGGGAAAAAAAATAAATAAAATACCGAGTGCCGAAACACTTTACAGAAAATTTGTAATTGTATGCTAAAAAAAGGTCCTTTTTATAGCCAATAATAAATAATTATTGAATTCTCATGGGTAAATTATTCATTAGAATACGACATGCTACTATTTTTGATATATGCTTCTATATTGTCGAGTGCCGACATACTTTACAGAAAGTTTTGTAATTGTTTAAGTATAAAAAAAAGGTTTTACTAGGGCCAATAATAAATAATTATTAAATTCTCACGGGTAAATTGTTCATTAGAATTCGACAAACTACTATATTTGTTATATGCTTATATATTGCCGAGTGCCGACTACTTTACAGAAAGTGTTGTAATATTTAACGTTAAATAATGGTCCTTTTCAGGGCCAATAATAAATAATTATTAAATTCTCATGGGTAAATTGTTAATTAGAATACGTCAACCAATATTTTTGTTATATGCTTATTTATTGCTGATTGCCGAAATACTTTACAGAAAGTTTTGTAATTTTTAAGGTTTTTAAAAAAGGTCCTTTAGGGCCAATTAAAAATAATTATTAAATTGTCACAGGTAAATTCTTCCTTATAATAAGTCATGGTACTATTTATGTTAATTGCCTATATAATACCGACTGCCGAAACACTTTACAGAAAGGTTTGTATTTGTAAATGTAAAAAAGGTCCTTTTTAGGGCCAATATTAAATAATTAATAAATTCTCATGGGTAAATTATTCATTAGAATACGACATGCTACTATTTTTGTTATATGCTTCTATATTGCCGAGTGCCGACATATTTTACAGAAAGTTTTGTAATTGTTAACGTATAAAAAAAAGGTTTTATTAGGGCCAATAATAAATAATTATTAAATTCTCATGGGTAAATTGTTCATTAGAAATTGACAAACTACTATATTTGTTATATGCTTATATATTGCCGAGTGCCGACATACTTTACAGAATGTGTTGTAATTTTTAACGTTTCTAAATAGGTCCTTTTCATCGCCAATAATAATTAATTATTAAATTCTCATGGGTAAATTGTTAGTTAGAATACGTCAATATTATATTTGTTATATGCTTATATATTGTCAAGTGCTGACATACTTTACAGAAAGTTTTGTAATTTTTAACTTTTATAAATAAAAGTCCTTTTCTGGGCCAATTAAAAATAATTAATACATTCTCACAGGTAAATTCTTCCTTAGAATAAGACATGGTAATATTTATGTTATATGCTTATATAATACCGATGGCTTCCCAGACGGGTTGATACATCTGATTAGGTCATACTTGTCCCATTGCAAATTTAGGGTTGATGTAGATCAATCACAATCAACACTGAGAACTATACGGGCGGGAGTCCACCAGGCCTCAATCATTGGTCCCGTACTGTTCGACGTCTACATCAACGACATACCAACAACACCAAACACTCACGTGGCTATATTTGCAGATGACACTGCGTTATCCGCTCAGTCCTGGAAACCCCTTATGATACATTCAAGACTCCAGGAACACCTCACAACACTCGAAACATGGCTGAGACACTGGAGGGTAAAAGTCAATGTGGCCAAGTGCCAGGCGCTCTTGCTCTCCAAACGGACCAAACACAAACTTGAAACTCCACTAACATTATTAGGCGAAAACATTCACTGGGGGACCCAGGCTAAGTACCTCGGTGTCATTCTGGACCGGGCCCTGACCTGGGGACCTCACATAGACCACACTTTAAAAAAAGCAACAATCAGACTGAAACAACTGTACCCTATGCTTAATCGTACAAGCCCGCTTTCATTACGGGCGGCCACCACAATTTACGTGACCATGTTGTGAAGCATTATCACTTACGCCTCACCCATCTGGGGCCACGCAGGCAATACACGCACACGCAGACCCCAGTTATTCCAGAACAAAGTTTTGAGAATAATCACGAAGGCACCTAGATGTACAAGGTTAGCTATAATACACACAGACTTGAAAGTGCCTTTCTTACAACAACACATCCGACACTTAGCACTTAGGTTCTACAAACAGGCTCACGCACACACTACATCAACACTAATCTCCTCACTGGGTAGATACGACCCCACACACGATAGGCATAGACGGCCGCTGTCCATTCTGTGCGTTCGGGATGCTACATAAACACTACACACAGTGCATGAACTAACAGACCTGCTTTGTTTCAGATGAAGCGGGGGCACATCCAAAGGGACGCAGAAACGCCCCAACGGACGCACTAATTTGAATTGCATGCACATTTCAGTTTCGAGTAGGCTGCAGAAGAAGAAGTGCACGCAAACTCCCACACCATAGCCTCACTAACAAGGTATATGTAAGGTATTACCTATCCCTAACCATAGAATAAGGCAACCTAGCCCCCAGGGTTCCTGCATGATCTATCGCGGGATTTTTCCTGTCAGGGTTATTTCTTGGCAGGTTTTTTCATCCCGCCCTTACGCGACACTTAACGTTCTGTTTCATTTCACTATCTCCTGATTTTCCATGGAAAGAGCTCATCAGCTTGGTACATGGACAGTCTTCCTGAATCCTTCACGAGCGTTAGGGATACTAACCGCATGCGCATGTGAGACGGAGGCAGTTTGCTAGAGGTTGGCTACCACGAGGGTTGAGCGGGCTATGGGGGGCTCAGACCCGTGGGGAGGGGAAAAAAAAAAATAAAATACCGAGTGCCGAAACACTTTACAGAAAATTTGTAATTGTATGCTAAAAAAAGGTCCTTTTTATAGCCAATAATAAATAATTATTGAATTCTCATGGGTAAATTATTCATTAGAATACGACATGCTACTATTTTTGATATATGCTTCTATATTGTCGAGTGCCGACATACTTTACAGAAAGTTTTGTAATTGTTAACGTATAAAAAAAGGTTTTACTAGGGCCAATAATAAATAATTATTAAATTCTCACGGGTAAATTGTTCATTAGGATTCGACAAACTACTATATTTGTTATATGCTTATATATTGCCGAGTGCCGACTACTTTACAGAAAGTGTTGTAATATTTAACGTTAAAAAAATGGTCCTTTTCAGGGCCAATAATAAATAATTATTAAATTCTCATGGGTAAATTGTTAATTAGAATACGTCAACCAATATTTTTGTTATATGCTTATTTATTGCTGATTGCCGAAATACTTTACAGAAAGTTTTGTAATTTTTAAGGTTTTTAAAAAAGGTCCTTTTTAGGGCCAATTAAAAATAATTATTAAATTGTCACAGGTAAATTCTTCCTTATAATAAGTCATGGAACTATTTATGTTAATTGCCTATATAATACCGACTGCCGAAACACTTTACAGAAAGGTTTGTAGTTGTAAATGTTAAAAAAGGTCCTTTTTAGGGCCAATATTAAATAATTATTAAATTCTCATGGGTAAATTATTCATTAGAATACGACATGCTACTATTTTTGTTATATGCTTCTATATTGCCGAGTGCCGACATATTTTACAGAAAGTGTTGTAATTTTTAACGTTTCTAAATAGGTCCTTTTCATCGCCAATAATAATTAATTATTAAATTCTCATGG
Organism: Prosapia bicincta; assembly: GCA_036971475.1. Classification (NCBI taxonomy): domain Eukaryota; kingdom Metazoa; phylum Arthropoda; class Insecta; order Hemiptera; family Cercopidae; genus Prosapia; species Prosapia bicincta. The sequence goes on from JBAIZL010000004.1 coordinate 50,673,218, forward strand.
GTAAATTGTTAGTTAGAATACGTCAATATTATATTTGTTATATGCTTATATATTGTCAAGTGCTGACATACTTTACAGAAAGTTTTGTAATTTTTAACTTTTATAAATAAAAGTCCTTTTCTGGGCCAATTAAAAATAATTAATACATTCTCACAGGTAAATTCTTCCTTAGAATAAGACATGGTAATATTTATGTTATATGCTTATATAATACCGATGGCTTCCCAGACGGGTTGATACATCTGATTAGGTCATACTTGTCCCATTGCAAATTTAGGGTTGATGTAGATCAATCACAATCAACACTGAGAACTATACGGGCGGGAGTCCACCAGGCCTCAATCATTGGTCCCGTACTGTTCGACGTCTACATCAACGACATACCAACAACACCAAACACTCACGTGGCTATATTTGCAGATGACACTGCGTTATCCGCTCAGTCCTGGAAACCCCTTATGATACATTCAAGACTCCAGGAACACCTCACAACACTCGAAACATGGCTGAGACACTGGAGGGTAAAAGTCAATGTGGCCAAGTGCCAGGCGCTCTTGCTATCCAAACGGACCAAACACAAACTTGAAACTCCACTAACATTATTAGGCGAAAACATTCACTGGGGGACCCAAGCTAAGTACCTCGGTGTCATTCTGGACCGGGCCCTGACCTGGGGACCTCACATAGACCACACTTTAAAAAAAGCAACAATCAGACTGAAACAACTGTACCCTATGCTTAATCGTACAAGCCCGCTTTCATTACGGGCGGCCACCACAATTTACGTGACCATGTTGTGAAGCATTATCACTTACGCCTCACCCATCTGGGGCCACGCAGGCAATACACGCACACGCAGACCCCAGTTATTCCAGAACATAGTTTTGAGAATAATCACGAAGGCACCTAGATGTACAAGGTTAGCTATACTACACACAGACTTGAAAGTGCCTTTCTTACAACAACACATCCGACACTTAGCACTTAGGTTCTACAAACAGGCTCACGCACACACTACATCAACACTAATCTCCTCACTGGGTAGATACGACCCCACACACGATAGGCATAGACGGCCGCTGTCCATTCTGTTGCGTTCGGGATGCTACATAAACACTACACACAGTGCATGAACTAACAGACCTGCTTTGTTTCAGATGAAGCGGGGGCACATCCAAAGGGACGCAGAAACGCCCCAACGGACGCACTAATTTGAATTGCATGCACATTTCAGTTTCGAGTAGGCTGCAGAAGAAGAAGTGCACGCAAACTCCCACACCATAGCCTCACTAACAAGGTATATGTAAGGTATTACCTATCCCTAACCATAGAATAAGGCAACCTAGCCCCCAGGGTTCCTGCATGATCTATCGCGGGATTTTTCCTGTCAGGGTTATTTCTTGGCAGGTTTTTTCATCCCGCCCTTACGCGACACTTAACGTTCTGTTTCATTTCACTATCTCCTGATTTTCCATGGAAAGAGCTCATCAGCTTGGTACATGGACAGTCTTCCTGAATCCTTCACGAGCGTTAGGGATACTAACCGCATGCGCATGTGAGACGGAGGCAGTTTGCTAGAGGTTGGCTACCACGAGGGTTGAGCGGGCTATGGGGGGCTCAGACTCGTGGGGAGGGGAAAAAAAATAAATAAAATACCGAGTGCCGAAACACTTTACAGAAAATTTGTAATTGTATGCTAAAAAAAGGTCCTTTTTATAGCCAATAATAAATAATTATTGAATTCTCATGGGTAAATTATTCATTAGAATACGACATGCTACTATTTTTGATATATGCTTCTATATTGTCGAGTGCCGACATACTTTACAGAAAGTTTTGTAATTGTTAACGTATAAAAAAAGGTTTTACTAGGGCCAATAATAAATAATTTTAAATTCTCACTGGTAAATTGTTCATTAGAATTCGACAAACTACTATATTTGTTATATGCTTATATATTGCCGAGTGCCGACTACTTTACAGAAAGTGTTGTAATATTTAACGTTAAAAAAATGGTCCTTTTCAGGGCCAATAATAAATAATTATTAAATTCTCATGGGTAAATTGTTAATTAGAATACGTCAACCAATATTTTTGTTATATGCTTATTTATTGCTGATTGCCGAAATACTTTACAGAAAGTTTTGTAATTTTTATGGTTTTTAAAAAAGGTCCTTTTTAGGGCCAATTAAAAATAATTATTAAATTGTCACAGGTAAATTATCCCTATAATAAGTCATGGTTCTATTTATGTTAATTGCCTATATAATACCGACTGCCGAAACACTTTACAGAAAGGTTTGTAGTTGTAAATGTTAATAAAGGTCCTTGTTAGGGCCAATATTAAATAATTATTAAATTCTCATGGGTAAATTATTCATTAGAATACGACATGCTACTATTTTTGTTATATGCTTCTATATTGCCGAGTGCCGACATATTTTACAGAAAGTTTTGTAATTGTTAACGTATAAAAAAAAGGTTTTATTAGGGCCAATAATAAATAATTATTAAATTCTCATGGGTAAATTGTTCATTAGAAATTGACAAACTACTATATTTGTTATATGCTTATATATTGCCGAGTGCCGACATACTTTACAGATAGTGTTGTAATTTTTAACGTTTCTAAATAGGTCCTTTTCATCGCCAATAATAATTAATTATTAAATTCTCATGGGTAAATTGTTAGTTAGAATACGTCAATATTATATTTGTTATATGCTTATATATTGTCAAGTGCTGACATACTTTACAGAAAGTTTTGTAATTTTTAACTTTTATAAATAAAAGTCCTTTTCTGGGCCAATTAAAAATAATTAATAAATTCTCACAGGTAAATTCTTCCTTAGAATAAGACATGGTAATATTTATGTTATATGCTTATATAATACCGATGGCTTCCCAGACGGGTTGATACATCTGATTAGGTCATACTTGTCCCATCGCAAATTTAGGGTTGATGTAGATCAATCACAATCAACACTGAGAACTATACGGGCGGGAGTCCACCAGGCCTCAATCATTGGTCCCGTACTGTTCGACGTCTACATCAACGACATACCAACAACACCAAACACTCACGTGGCTATATTTGCAGATGACACTGCGTTATCCGCTCAGTCCTGGAAACCCCTTATGATACATTCAAGACTCCAGGAACACCTCACAACACTCGAAACATGGCTGAGACACTGGAGGGTAAAAGTCAATGTGGCCAAGTGCCAGGCGCTCTTGCTCTCCAAACGGACCAAACACAAACTTGAAACTCCACTAACATTATTAGGCGAAAACATTCACTGGGGGACCCAGGCTAAGTACCTCGGTGTCATTCTGGACCGGGCCCTGACCTGGGGACCTCACATAGACCACACTTTAAAAAAAGCAACAATCAGACTGAAACAACTGTACCCTATGCTTAATCGTACAAGCCCGCTTTCATTACGGGCGGCCACCACAATTTACGTGACCATGTTGTGAAGCATTATCACTTACGCCTCACCCATCTGGGGCCACGCAGGCAATACACGCACACGCAGACCCCAGTTATTCCAGAACAAAGTTTTGAGAATAATCACGAAGGCACCTAGATGTACAAGGTTAGCTATACTACACACAGACTTGAAAGTGCCTTTCTTACAACAACACATCCGACACTTAGCACTTAGGTTCTACAAACAGGCTCACGCACACACTACATCAACACTAATCTCCTCACTGGGTAGATACGACCCCACACACGATAGGCATAGACGGCCGCTGTCCATTCTGTGCGTTCGGGATGCTACATAAACACTACACACAGTGCATGAACTAACAGACCTGCTTTGTTTCAGATGAAGCGGGGGCACATCCAAAGGGACGCAGAAACGCCCCAACGGACGCACTAATTTGAATTGCATGCACATTTCAGTTTCGAGTAGGCTGCAGAAGAAGAAGTGCACGCAAACTCCCACACCATAGCCTCACTAACAAGGTATATGTAAGGTATTACCTATCCCTAACCATAGAATAAGGCAACCTAGCCCCCAGGGTTCCTGCATGATCTATCGCGGGATTTTTCCTGTCAGGGTTATTTCTTGGCAGGTTTTTTCATCCCGCCCTTACGCGACACTTAACGTTCTGTTTCATTTCACTATCTCCTGATTTTCCATGGAAAGAGCTCATCAGCTTGGTACATGGACAGTCTTCCTGAATCCTTCACGAGCGTTAGGGATACTAACCGCATGCGCATGTGAGACTTAGGCAGTTCGCTAGAGGTTGGCTACCACGAGGGTTGAGCGGGCTATGGGGGGCTCAGACCCGGGGGGAGGGGAAAAAAGATAAATAAAATACCGAGTGCCGAAACACTATACAGAAAATTTGTAATTGTATGTTGAAAAAAGGTAATTTTTAGTCCCAATAATAAATAATTATTGAATTCTCATGGGTAAATTATTCATTAGAATACGACATGCTAGTATTTTTGTTATATGCTTCTATATTGCCGAGTGCCGACATACTTTACAGAAAGTTTTGTAATTGTAACGTATAAAAAAAGGTTTTATTAGGGCCAATAATAAATAATTATTAAATTCTCAAGGGTAAATTGTTCCTTAGAATACGACATGCTATTATTGTTGTTATATGTATATATATTGCCGAGCGACGAAATATTTTACAGAAAGCTTAATAATTGTAAATGTTAAAAAAAGTAACTTTTCAAGGCCAGTAATAAATAATTAATAAACCTTCATTGGTAAAGTGTTCCTTAGATTAGGAATTGCTACTATTTTTGTGTAAATTGTTCCATGGAATACGATAAGCTACTATTTTTGTTATATGCTTATTTATTGCTGATTGCCGAAATACTTTACAGAAAGCTTTTGTAATTGAAAATGTTTATATAAATAAAATGACCTTTAAGGGGCAAATAATAAATAATTAATAAATTCTCACGTGTAAATTGTTCCATGGAATACGATAAGCTACTATTTTTGTTATATGGTTATTTATTGCTGATTGCCGAAATACTTCACAGAAAGCTTTTGTAATTGAAAATGTTTATATAAATAAAATGACCTTTAAAGGGCAAATAATAAATAATTAATAAATTCTCACGTGTAAATTGTTCTATGGAATACGATAAGCTACTATTTTTGTTATATGCTTATTTATTGATGATTGCCGAAATACTTTACAGAAAGCTTTTGTAATTGAAAATGTTTATATAAATAAAATGACCTTTAAGGGGCAAATAATAAATAATTAATAAATTCTCACGTGTAAATTGTTCCATGGAATACGATAAGCTACTATTTTTGTTATATGGTTATTTATTGCTGATTGCCGAAATACTTCACAGAAAGCTTTTGTAATTGAAAATGTTTATATAAATAAAATGACCTTTAAAGGGCAAATAATAAATAATTAATAAATTCTCACGTGTAAATTGTTCCATGGAATACGATAAGCTACTATTTTTGTTATATGCTTATTTATTGCTGATTGCCGAAATACTTTACAGAAAGCTTTTGTAATTGAAAATGTTTATATAAATAAAATGACCTTAAAAGTGCAAATAATAAATAATTAATAAATTCTCACGTGTAAATTGTTCTATGGAATACGATAAGCTACTATTTTTGTTATATGCTTATTTATTGCTGATTGCCGAAATACTTTACAGAAAGCTTTTGTAATTGAAAATGTTTATATAAATAAAATGACCTTTAAAGGGCAAATAATAAATAATTAATAAATTCTCACGTGTAAATTGTTCCATGGAATACGATAAGCTACTATTTTTGTTATATGCTTATTTATTGCTGATTGCCGAAATACTTTACAGAAAGCTTTTGTAATTGAAAATGTTTATATAAATAAAATGACCTTTAAAGGGCAAATAATAAATAATTAATAAATTCTCGAGGGTAAATTGTTCTATGGAATACGATAAGCTACTATTTTTGTTATATGCTTTAATATTGTCGTGTGCCAACATACTTTACAGAAAGCTTGGTAATTGTAATTTTTATTTTTAAAAGGAATTTTTAAAGGCCAATAACAAATAATTATTAAACCCTCATTGGTAAACTGTTACTTAGATTAGTAAATGCTACAATTTTTGTTATATGCTTATATATTGCCGAGTGCCGAAATACATTACAGAAATCTTAGTAAATATAAAACTTATTTTATTATAGGTCCTTTTCAGGGCCAATAATAAATAATTTTTTTGCCCCTCCCCCCGGGTCTGAGCCCCAAAGCCCGCTCAGCCCTCGTGGCAGCCAACCTCTAGCAAGCTGCCTCCGTCTCACATGCGCATGCGGTTAGTATTCCTAACGCGCGTTAAGGATTCAGGAAGACTGTCCATGTACCAAGCTGATGAGCTCTTTCCATGGAAAACCAGGAGATAGTGAAATGAAACAGAACGTTAAGTGTCGCGTAAGGGCGGGATGAAAAAACCTGCCAAGAAATAACCCTGACAATAAAAATCCCGCGATAGATCATGCAGCAACCCTGGGGGCTAGTTTGCCTCATTCTATAGGTTAGGGATAGGTAATACCTTACATGTACCTGGTTAGTGAGGCTATGGTGTGGGAGTTTGCGTGCACTTCTTCTTCTGCAGCCTACTCGAAACTGAAATGTGCATGCAATTCAAATTAGTGCGTCCGTTTAGGCGTTTCTGCGTCCCTTTGGATGTGCCCCCGCTTCATCTGAAACAAAGCAGATCTGTTAGTTCATGCACTGTGTGTAGTGTTTATGTAGCATCCCGAACGCACAGAATGGACAGCGGCCGTCTATGCCTATCGTGTGTGGGGTCGTATCTACCCAGTGAGGAGATTAGTGTTGAAGTAGTGTGTGCGTGAGCCTGTTTGTAGAACCTAAGTGCTAAGTGTGTTGTTGTAAGAAAAGCAATTTCAAGTCTGTGTGTAGTATAGCTAACCTTGTACATCAAGGTGCCTTCGTGATTATTCTCAAAACTTTGTTCTGGAATAGCTGGAGTCTGCGTGTGCGTGTATTGCCTGCATGGCCCCAGACGGGTGATGCGTAATAATGCTGCGCAACATGGTCGCGTAAATTATGGTGGCCGCCCGTAGTGAAAGCGGGCTTGTTCGGTTAAGCATAGAATAGTTGTCTCAATCTGATTGTTGCTTTTTTTAATGTGTGGTCTATGTGAGGTCCCCAGGTCTGGGACCGGTCCAGAACGATACCGAGATACTTAACCTGGGTCCTCCAGTGAATGTTTTTGCCTAGGAGTGTTAGTGGTGTTTCAAGTTTGTGTTTGGTCCGTTTGGAGAGCAACAGTGCCTTACACTCGGCCACATTCACTTTCACCCTCCAGTGTCTCAACCAGGATTCGAGTGTTGTGAGGTGTTCTTGGAGCCTTGAGTGTATCATAGATGATTTCCAGGAATGAGTGGATAACGCGGTGTCATCAGCAAATATAGCCACCTGTTTGGTGTTGTAGGTTTATCGTTGATGTCGACGTTGAACAGTACGGGACCAATGATTGTGCCCTGAGGGACTCCCGCCCATATAGTTCGCAGCGTTGATTGTGATTGATCTACATCAACCCTAAATTTGCGATGGGACAAGTATGACCTAATCAGATGTATCAGCCCGTCTGGGAAGCCATAGCGTCGTAGTTTGTAAACGTTGTGCCACACCCTGTCAAAGTAATTATACGCCTGAAGATGGGAATTATAAGGGCCATTATTAATGAAAATACTAAATGCTTACAAGTAATTACTTGAACTTGCTGCCAAATTCCGAAATACTTTGAACAGCGGTTGGTGGTTGTAAACGTCAATAATATAGATTGAATCGAACATTTGAACTTTCCGCCAAATTCCGAAATACTTTGAACAGCGGTTGGTGGTTGTAAACGTCAATAATATAGATTGAATCAAACATTTTAAGGGCCAATAATATAGGAGTTACCAAATTATCACAAGTAAATTCCGCCTTGTGTTATAACATGCTCCTAATAATAGTAATAAGCATGTAACGTGCCGCCGAATGCCGAAATACTTTGATATAATTAAGACTTTGATATAATCAGAGCGATATCAATATCTTGATCGTGGAGGAAGTGTCGGAGATCCACGTTTTTGGCGGTTACTATTCCATGCCACTAGTTTTAGCTTTCCAGTAGTGCCAGATTAGAAATCTTAAAGGAGAAATGACATTGGCTATAATGATTTTAGGTTTTTTCCTATGTAGGTTCAGGCATGGGTGTTTGTGACACAGGCTTCTTTGCCTGCATGGATTGAACCGGTGCAGGCTAAAATTTTTTAGACGGAACAATTTTCCTTTTTTAAAAGGTGGTTGGGTAACTTTTGGTGTCGGGTACTTTTTATCTGCTAGAGGTTTGGGTCAGAGGATGTACGAACACCTTCGCTAGGTTTTCTGTGACTTCGGGGGGCTGAGCTTCCATTTGAGTCGCTGGAGCTGTCTCACGTGTAGAGGTAGTGTACCTTTATAATGGGAAATCACTTGTCTCTCATCCTCAACAATGTCGGTATGTAAAAACCAAACATTCACAGTGATTTATGTGTTTCTGCTTGACAAGCTTACAAGTCTTTTCACGCTTAACCGCACACGACAGTCATATTTTTCTAATAAAGTCTAAAGTTTACTGAAAAGTGAAGCGACTAGAAACAACGAGAAATTACTAGAAGCGGCAAACCCATAAATTAAGGTTCGTAGGGTCTCTGTGATGAAGGGGAAGAAGCTTTATTGACAGAGTGACATATGAGGCGCGTGTTACTTATGAATAGACTAATAATGAAATCAGTAGTAATTATTAAACTGAATGAAAACCATGTCTTTGAACTGTTATAAATGTTAAGGGTGAGTAATAGTAGCTGAAAGAGTGTGTAAATTAGTAAATGAGCATCTATTTAAAAAATTATTCATAATATATGAGAGCCCTGTAATTTATTTCTTTAATGAAATATATAATTCCTCTTCTGAATATATAAGTCAACAGGCACTGCAATAATACAATGGTTTTAGTCTAACATTCTGCTAAAAAAACTTCGATCTTCACATTTAATCAAATTTCAATAAATTCGAAATGTAATTGTAAATGTATTAGTAATTCAAGGTAAATTCTACTGCGAGAAAGAAAGGTTTATTTATTCAAATAAATTTCGTTCTTTGAAATTATTCTTTTCACTTTATAAAATGTTATTAAAAACCCTACAATGGATAAAGAGTCTGTAACGAACCTAGTAATTTCAATTATATGTTTAATGATATGACTTAATTATAATGAACTCACATTAAGTTGCCCAAATTTATTAATATAATATACTGCTATATGAAAAGGCATTCGACTTTATGTAGGAAGACCTCGAAACTACCAGAAAAGTAATACAATATTTTAGCTGATGCCAAAAAAGTTGAAAACAAAATAATTTCATTTTAAACTCTCACTCAATTATTTACTCTAGCTTTATTTAAAATAATAGTAATAATACCCAAACAGAAGCTTACGAGCAAATATTCATACACACCAAAATGTACATGAAGGTTTCCTGTTTAAAACTTTGTGTAGGAAAGTCTTTTTATTGTATTTCAAGAACAGTTATAATGATAAGTTCCATATTTATAGTAGGAAATGTTATTTGTGAAACCAATTCCTCCAAACTGAAAATGTTGATTTATACTAATTTTATTTGTTTATTGCAAAGCCATTCTACATTACTAAAAGCACAACGCATAATTGTTTTTTTTTGTTTTGTTCTACTTTGACTCAGTTTATTTAAACAGTTTATGTAGCATGCTAATATATGTAGATATTTTCACCAATTCTGTAAAGTTTATTTGCTCCCTTTTTTGATATTTATTAATCTGTGTCAAATAAAGTAGGCTACATTGCTAGTTATTGGTTCACAGTAATTATTATAATTGTCAACTTAAAAGTAGTAAAAATAGTAATAATATTTAACAAAGCACAAAACGTATCGTGGATGGAAAAACAAAGCAGCATTTAAATTGCCCTGGCTGCATATTTAGAGCCGAAGACAAATTGCAGTTGATTCTAAACCACAGCAAAACATGTTCTGCTGGTCATGTCCGTTGGAAATGCTGTAGGGGTTTATCGATTGGCTGTCAGTATTTAACATTCGCTTTGTGGCATTTGCCGGGGATCATGGAATGTTGGAAAGCCGTTGTTGATTTTATAATGGGAAAGGGATTTCCCCGCCACAATTATCTAATGCCTTGCAAATCAAACGACAATTGGAGTTGACGCTTCAGTCACCCTTCTACGTCACGGCTTACTGAACACCTGTTTGTATTTGATTATTTAGGAATTAAATGTGGAACAAAATAAAGATTATTTGGGATTTACGTTTGAAAGAAAGGTTTCATAAGTAACGGGACGATGTTTCAGTGAGGTAGTGTACATTTCTTAAGTACTATGTAGTTACACAGAGGTAGTGTCCTCTGCAATATGTAGTTACACAGAGGTAGTGTCCTCTGCAATATGTAGTTACACAGAGGTAGTGTCCTCTGCAATATGTAGTTACACAGAGGTAATTACCCTTAATGCATTATTACTTTTGTAGAACAACTATAATCACATGATATGAAACATAATCATGCATTTGTGTCACGTTCTTGATATGAAACGGTTATTTATTTAAGTAGTGACGTAATTCCGTCAAAGCATTACGGAAAGCAATGCAGTCACATAGTTTGTCGAGAAACACAATGGATTGGGACTTTGCACACTAAGCAGTTTATGTAGTGACGTAATTCCGTCAAAGCATTACGGAAAGCAATGCAGTCACATAGTTTGTCGAGAAACACAATGGATTGGGACTTTGCACACTAAGCAGTTTATGTAGTGACGTAATTCCGTCAAAGCATTACGGAAAGCAATGCAGTCACATAGTTTGTTGAGAAACACAATGGATTGGGACTTTGCACACTAAGCAGTTTATGTAGTGACGTAATTCCGTCAAAGCATTACGGAAAGCAATGCAGTCACATAGTTTGTTGAGAAACACAATGGATTGGGACTTTGCACACTAAGCAGTTTATGTAGTGACGTAATTCCGTCAAAGCATTACGGAAAGCAATGCAGTCACATAGTTTGTTGAGAAACACAATGGATTGGGACTTTGCTTACTAAGCAGTTTATGTAGTGACGTAATTCCGTCAAAGCATTACGGAAAGCAATGCAGCCACATAGTTTGTCGAGAAACACAATGGATTGGGACTTTGCACACTAAGCAGTTTATGTAGTGACGTAATTCCGTCAAAGCATTACGGAAAGCAATGCAGTCACATAGTTTGTCGAGAAACACAATGGATTGGGACTTTGCACACTAAGCAGTATCCTTAATGCGAATTATAGAGGTCTGAAAACAGTGAAAAAAGTGTAATGTGTTGAAACTATTAAATTGTTTCAGTGTTTCCTACAATTTTTCTCAAGATGAAGGGAAAAAGGAGACATTGTAAAGTTGTGTTTATTCAAAATTAAAACCAATTTGTTATCCATGAAAACTATACTGAATGTTTATATATTTTGGAATACCAACATGACAACATTGGAGTTACTTTAATTTGATAATTGTAAAATATTTGATTTTACGTATTTATTTTGCTGGGATCTTTATTCTGCGTATTAATTAAACACAAATACTACAAGTAACATTATAGTGGCGGAGCCAAAACTTTCTTTATGATAGTTAAAAAGAGCTTTTGAATGTAGATCTGAAGGTTATAATGCATATGTAGCTTAAAAAGACAAACTCTCAAAAGCAATATATTATTCACGATACACGTTTTTATAACACAAATAAAAATGCTAAAATGAAGACATCTAAATTAAAACAGACAACCGTTTCTAAAAGTAAATAGAACTTCTTTATAATAACAGGCAAAAAAGCACGAAAATGCCCAGAACACAACATCTGGTCTAAAAACTATCACAGCCCGTGACGTCACAAAAAAATTAACAAAATAAAAAATGAAATAAGAAGTCAAAAAAATAAAATACCCAATAACGGGTAGGTTTAAAATCAGTAAAAATGTTTGAAGGAGTAAAACAAAAAAACTTTCCAGTTATTTTTCATTTTGTGTTTGGTTTTACTTTGAAATCTAGACCAGTAACCACTTGCTTGGTTTCATGGTTGGTGTGCGGAGTAGCTGCTATTACACTCCGGAATGCTTACAATGCTCCACACGTTTACAGTTCCAAACTGTTCCGCTGGAAACCCAATAACGTTCTCACATTTGCAATGCAGATTCATTAGAATATTTTTAAAGGTTTAGATGTATTTGAAATAATAAAGCAGTATCAGGAAAGTAAAGCAGTGTGAAAAAATAAGGCAATAAAAAAACAATAATTAAGGACAAATTAAGTAAGAGCTATTATATAAAGGTCGTTCTTTGTTGTAATGAAAGTTTTGAAAAATTTACAATAACGTCAATATATTACACAGGTTTGTGGAAAATAACTTTTTCAAACTCGTGGATGTTTTTCTGAATGTTATGGTTTGAAGAATGGTAGTTATAAGAATATCTATTATCTCTCATCCCTAAAATGAATCATCACGTATTTGCTACAATATCTCCTATCTCAAAAATGTTACATCACATATTTGTTACAATATATCATGTCACTAAAATGGTACATCATGGATTTGTTACAATAACTCTCATCACTTTAATGTTGACATCTTTTCTCTTTGAAACCTTTCCTTTTTCATCTACAGTGCTTCTACGAACTAGTTTTCGATCTAATTCTTTGGTATCCTAATTCAGCAGTTAACAGCAAAATCAGCTAGGGCAATGACAGTTTATTGTCCTGGGACACTTCTCTAGTACCACGTACCTCCTGGGGAAAAATTTCACTTGATCATCACTATAGGCCTCCAAGTTAAAAAAAAATTATCAACATGGGAATATAAAACATATTCCTATCGATATGACCCTTCTTGAAACCTTCACTTACTGGCATTTTTGAGCAATCTCGATTTGGAATATATCGAGTTTGTACAACACTAAACGTGTTGTAATCCCAGTTTGTACAACACTAAACGTGGAAGTAAAATATGAACTTTTATAAGGTAACCTTGAATTCTAATATTGGAATTTGGTAGGATCACACATGGATAAAGTAGCGCTAAGTTGCCTTCGCGAAAGCGGTATACTTCGTTTAAATAATGAATAGCAACAAATAGGAAATCTAAATATTTGTTATTGCTAGCATGAAGCTTTAACAATGCAGCTCTAACAATGGATACATTACCGTGCAAACAGAGCTGTATCAAACAATGCGTGAAATTGCTTTATATTTGCATTGTTGAACCTGGCAGATAGACACACAATACATCGTGTTTCACAGCAGTTCGATTAGTATTGTAATTGTAACGGTATACTCACAATAATATAGAGTAAGAATTTTATTCTTTTAAAGCTAAAATTAAATCAAAGAGGTTTATTAGGAAATATAGAAATATAAAACTCACAATATATTATTATTCTAGGCTTCAGTTTTGTTAAATATGTTATATAAATAACTTGCAAAAGATTTCCACGATGGGCATGGAATTATAAATTCCATCACTGGATACCGAACGTGTTACATTGTGTTAATGTAGTAGGAAATAGATATATATTTTTAAAACTAGTTCGATCTTGAACTAAAACGTTTTCTCTAAGATGTTTGCTTTGTTTACAGTTATAAAGTTTAGCAAAATTATTTATTAAATACGCGTAGATACTACAGAAGCGTAAATACTAAAAAAAAGACTTAATTTGTTTAGCATACTTACATGTTGCGTAAGTTGTGCAAATCAGAGCGTCGTGCAATTGATGAATTAATAAAACATTAATAAGAACGTAGCAACACCGGTTAACGAGCAAATAATACTGAAAACATTTTCACAAGTCATTAAGAAACTACCCAATGACAGCATATATCACAGTAAAGTAATTGTTGGCAATGACGTAACAAAGTACCTTCCTGGAATAAGGTTGACAAGCAAGTATAAATGATAAAACATTTCATAACAAGTTTCAAATTAATTACCAATCAGGACAAGGCTTATCATATTCTCTTAGTAAAACATTACATAAATAACACATTGAAACATTAATAAGAATATTATAACAATCCCTAATTAAATGGTAAGTTGATGATACATTATAGAAATGTAATAATTAAAAAAAATATATATTTTTCCAGCCATGCATAAAAAGTGAAGAATGTAATAAGTAAAACCAAAATACATGATTTAATAATAATTTATTCGAAGGTAATTTTGTAATATATTCTTTATTACGGAAATCATGCAAAATAGGTAATATTTAACATGGATATAAGGAGAAAAGTTAAATAACAAATTAGCAATGAACAACATTTAAACTTGAATCTGTAAATAGCGAGATGTAGCAAAATAATAATGTACTAAGAAAGAACTATTTAATTTGAATTGAAATTTTTTTTTTTTATTTATTCAGATGGAATGGCCAAGTGATCATCGGTAGTGAGTCGATATAAATTTTATAACAGTTGAAAAAAATTACACTAATACTAATAAAAAATAATCACTTATAATATGTAATAATAATTTAATAAAATAATAAAAAGCATTATATTTATTTTGTTGCTTAATTTAAAGACAGTTACTGATTAAGAGGGTTTATTACTCGTTATTGAAAAGGTTTCAGCACATAAGCTTGCTATTTTTATATGTTTGATAGTTTTAATAATTATTATAAAATTTTATATTGAGATATACTGTATTTGTATCGGTATAAACATCAATATATTAATTGTTAGTTATCAATCACTTAAATACTAATAATTGTTGAACGCCAACAATGCAACACTAAACGGATTCATACAGTTAGATTGCGTTGCAGTCTGTAATTATTCTAAATAATTACTATTAGCAATGAGAAGATTGTGTGATTGCCAAATCAAGCATGGGATTGATTCTTGAATTAGTCATCAATATCGTTACGCCTTGTCATGCTAATCTTGCATGAAGTATCCAGTCAGGATAGATTTGGTTGTAATTTTATACAACATTGCGACGTACCTATATTAGTGGCCTCCGTATAATACGTAGGTAACAGCAATTGCTTATATTATAACTGTACGAGTACATTATACAGTAAATCTTAAAACTAAGAAAAACTACAATGTATTGTAATATTTGATCTCCGAATAAAACGCAGGTTTTCCTTATTGCCACTATAAATATTCTAAAGGAATAGCCATAACTACGGAATTACTCCAATATTAGTTATGTTTTTAAAGTAATAATCCATAGATTGATTAGGCACTAAATGAAATTAGACATAAATATATTGCAAACGTATATATATATATATATATATATATATATATATATATATATATATATATATATATATATATATATTAATATAAGTGTATTAATATATTAGGCCTTCGTGTATGTTTGAATGGGTTTTCTAAACGTAAGGAAATGTCCGTGCGTTGTATAACGTATTGTAACCTCTAATAGCGACAACGAGGGGAAAAGTCATGTTAATACTCAGGTAATATCGCGTAAATGTCGCGTGACACGACCTACTTCCCTAATGCATAGTGTAATGAAGCCTGGACGGTACATGATATTTTCAATATGAGCGACCATCGGGTCATCAGCTTTGAAGTGAGGGGGGAACAGGTTAAGAAGGGGAACTCACGTAAAAGGACGAACCTTAAAGGATGGAACGCTAGTAAATTCGATGCGGAGCTATTCCAAGTGGCCTTCAATAGCGAAGCCATTACAGCAAATGATGCACAGAATGAGGTGAAGGATGTAATGTGCAGAGTTGCCGCTGCATGTGACGCCACAATGACGCGAAAGCGTCCTAGAAATGATCACCCTCCCATGTATTGGTGGAATAATGACATCGCCAACAGTCGCCAGGAGGCCATCCGAGCAAGAAGAAGCGTCACTAGAGGCAGGAAAAATCCGAACTATAGCGACCGGAAGGAATCCTATAAAGCTGCGCGGCTCAAACTGGTTAAGGCCATCAAAAGCAGTAAGGCACACTGCTGGCAAGAACTAGTGGAACAGGTAGAAGGTGACCCATGGAGCAGACCATATAAAGTGGTTATGAAAAGAGTAAAACCTCAATCACAGGTCTCACCCACCTGTCCGTTTCTATTGGGAAGGATTGTCACGGACCTCTTCCCGCGACAACAACAGCTACAGATAGGTAACTTCTGCACTGACGAGCCGGTCCCACCGATAACATTAGAGGAGCTAAAGTCTGCGAGCTCAAGATTGAGAAACAATAAGGCACCAGGACATGACGGTATCCCGAACATTACCCTGAAAAGAGCCATAAATATAGCGCCAGGGATGTTCCTACATATGTACAATAGATGCGTACAGGAAGGGCACTTTCCTACCAAATGAAAGCTGCAGAGACTTGTCCTTTTGTCAAAAGGAAAAAAAGCCACCGGACGAACCATCATCATATCGTCCACTCTGCATGCTTGACTCGGCGGGAAAGATTCTTGAGCGGATTATGTATACAAGAATAGAGGAAATAGTTGAAACGCATGTGTCAGATAGTCAGTATGGTTTTCGCAGAGGAAGGTCAACGGCTGATGCGATTAACATGGTAGTTAGCACAGCAAAGGATGCGACTACAGGAGACAGATGGACTGATGGTGAGAAAAAATACTGCGCTATAGTCACTCTGGATATGCAAAATGCATTCAACTCTGCAAGGTGGGGTAGAATAATGGAAGCACTGGACCAGTTCGATGTTCCTAAGTACATGCAGAAGTTGGTGGCCAGCTAATTTACTGACCGACTTCTGCAATGTGACACAGATGAGGGACAAAAAATGTATAAAGTTAGTGGAGGAGTGCCACAGGTCTCGGTCCTGGGACCGCTCTTGTGGAATGTAATGTACAACGGTCTCCTTGAAGTGAAGATCCCGAGAATAGTATCGCAGGTCGCGTTTGTAGACGATGTCGCCCTGGTGATTGTGGGAAAGTTCCTGGAGGACATACAAAACCTGTTTAACGAAACATTCAGGAAATATGCCGACTGGATGAGGGAAGCAGGACTCAAGATGGCAATGCATAAGACAGAGGTAGTGCTCATAACTAGCAGGCAACAATTACACTGCAAGTTGGGGAGCATGTGGTTGAGTCCAAGGCGTCAGTACGATACTTAGGAGTAATGATAGATGCACGTCTCAACTTCAAGGATCAAGTAGTGCATGCCAGCTCCAGGGCGGCAGCAGTTGGAGGAGCATTATCCCGCATCATGCCGAATGTGGGTGGTCCTAAACCCAGAAGACGACCGCTCCTTGGGTCAGTTGTGGTATCAATACTGACCTATGGTATTGCCATTTGGGCAAAGGCACTAGAGCTACAAGAATTCCAAAGAAGAATATACCCAGTTGGCCGGCAAATGGCATTAAGGATCACCAGCGCGTTTAGAACTGTCTCTAGGGACGCTGTTCACGTGATCTCGGGACTACTGCCGATCGAGATTATTGCAGAGGAATATAGGAGACGGTATCGGCGAATAACCCGAGAACCGGTGGAGGCAAAAGATTCCAGAACAAGGGAAAGGGAGAAGATTCTACAACGATGGCAAGTGGAGTGGGATGGTTCTGAAAGGGGCAGGTGGACCCACCAGCTGATCCCACGGATAGCGGAATGGACCAACCGTCAGCACGGTGATCCCAACTACGACCTGACGCAGCTACTTACTGGACATGGATGCTTTCGACAATACTTATATAAGTATAAGCAAGAAGACTCTCCGAATTGCCCAGTATGTCATGGAGCAGAAGAGACACACACACACACACACACACACACACACACACACACACACACACACACACACACACACACACACACACACACACACACACACACACACACACACACACACACACACACACACACACACACACACACACACACACACACACACACAAAGACACACACACACACATACATACACATACACAAACACCCACACACACACACATATATATATATATATATATATATATATATACATATATATATATATATATATATATATATACATATATATATATATATATATATATATATATATATATATATATATATATATAAATCAATGAATTGTTTAATATTTGATGATGATGGTACTGTTAGCCAACGAAAAGCTTTGAATTGTAAATTCAATTGTAATTCTTGTATTTGTATTTTGTCTTTTGTTCTTTATATATATATATATATATATATATATATATATATATATATATATATATTGTATTTTTAAGATGAAATTTTTCTTGATAAAATGTATATGTTTAATAAAACCACTTTCATACAAGAATAAAACCTTTTTTTATTTTATTACAAAGTTTAGCTTTTCGCCAATTAGCATTATCGGCATTATCAAAACTAACTTAGCATACTTCTAACTTATTTTGTTCCTACATTAAGACTCTTAAAAAAAGGTTTTATTCTTGTATGAAAGTGGTTTTATTAAACATATATTTATATTTATATATATATATATATATATATATATATATATATATATATATATATATATATATATATATATATATATAGGCCAATATGACTAAATTCTAGAAAGTGCACGAAGTATCACAAACCCGTCTATTCAATACGGATAATAAAGCTGTAGTCACTTGGCGACCTTAAAGTAAATGGGATAAAACCTTCAAGCGACAAACCTGGGCATCGCTGCAGTGCTGTATTACAATTTGGGAATGGGTTTTTTAGTTGCAAGAGTGATACTTTTATTGTGAAATAATCTGAATTATCCCAGTGCAATAAATTGTATGCAAGCTTTGTAGTCTGCTAAACTAGAAAATTGCGTCATTTCTGACCCAAAGATGAATGTATTTTCTAACAAAGAATACAATCAAGCACATTATTATTTAACTTTTCTTCGTAATATAATATATAAATTGATATACAATTAACATCGATTTTACAAAGATTAAAAATGTTTTAAATAAATTAATATGCTTTCCAGAACATACAATGTGGAATATAAAATAAATATAAATTTTTAAATTACAAAAATTAGTATATTTGTTATAATTAAAATGTTTTAAATTTTTATATAAGTGTTAAAAGTTTTGAAAAATATGTTTTCTTCTATAGACATTCAACAATAGAATATTTAATTTTAATGATATATATGTTATATAAATAATGATAGGCCTATATATATATATATATACGTACATATATGTTTCAAACTAAAACAATATGTTTATGGCTGTATTATACTTTTTTCACGAAATAATATGAAGAGTTTAAATTAACACAAAATATTCCTTAAGCTACTAAAAATTGTCAACCGCAAGGCACAAAAAAGATAATTTTTTATCAGTTTTATAAAAGATAAATAAATACATATATATTTAGGATAAAATATATTTACATATTAGAAGAATTTTATTTGAAAATTTTATAATACTATACTAATTAATTTTCTGCCATGACAGAATGCAGACATTAATACAAATATTAAATGTTTTGAAAGTAAATGGTAAATTTTTTTTAATGTGCAGGGTTTTTAATCAGTTTCCATCCAATTTGCTTTTGTTAACCTACAGGCTGTAATATTCTTTATCTATTTGCCCCTCTTTAGCACAAAACCAGCCGAAGGTTTGAAGAAATAATAAAGGAAGCGTTGAATAATGTTTCAAACAATTGGAGTTTCAAACAATCCTTGTGTATAATACTGTATTGCTAACACATTTATCTCTGATATTGTTTCAAAGTATTTCATTTAAGTCACTAAAAGTAGTTCGCCATGAGAATATACATAATTATATTACAGGAAAAGCATTCTGTTACAAGAGATATTATATCCTTTGAAAACACATTATAGATTAAAGCAATGTCATTTGAAAGAATTGGTTTTACCCATCTATTCACATTTAAAGTGATAGCACTTGACGCAAGTCCTTGGTTACTGCATAACTAAACCCCAGCACAAGTTTCAGGTTGTTATCCAACCCCCGTACACAGCCCTATGATACTTGTTACAGTTGTGTTTCTACTTTGGTCAATTTTTTTTGCTTTTCATACCTAGTTTTTAAAGTATTTAGGCTAATATATAACACGGCCACAAACCAATAATTACAAACGCATATATATGTGTAATAAAGTATTTACGAACTTTTTACAATATTAATAGAGGAAATAAAAGTATAAACTGTTTTATAAATTAAAATATAAATAAAAATTAAAAATAGTAATTGGATTTGAACTAAACATTAGAGTGATTCAGGTTTGTTTAATTATTCATATGAAGTACGTTATGAAGGAAAATGCGGTTGATAACCGAGTCAAGAACATTTTCTTTTTAAATCAGCAATATTTCGGTAAAACTAGTTCGTTGCCCTCATCAAACCAGTAACCAGATTACGGTATTTATAAACTGTGTCTACAGCCAACGAGTAAAGTCATTTGCAGTAATTAATATATATGTTTTAATTTCTTTAGATTAGTCCAAGACTAATATCAACCACCAAAACGATAGTAGAAAAAGTTTATTGATTTAAAGACAAAAGTAAAAACACAAAAGAACAAAACAATAACAATCAAAATAGACAGATACAATTACTAAATAAATTACAAAACACAATCAAACTGACCAAAAAGAATAAAAATATACACAAAAACCCAATTAAACACCAAGCCTATGTCTTGGATATGTTCGCGTATGTGTCACGGGTGTAGGCCTATACATGTAACACAGTTAATGAAAATCGTTCTTTATATAATATCATTTTATTGTAAATAATTATAATGAATATAATCACAATTTATGAATATATCGTATTCCTCCTAAGGGCTCATAGCCAGTATTAAATCCATATTTAAATATAAAAATATAAGTATTAAATTCCATTTAATTTAAAATTCCCAATATATGTGTGCAGTAATTTTTTAAATATTTTAGGTAAAATGGAAATTATTTTTTAAATTTGTTTCGCTTTATGTATGAAGTACTTTTAAACTTTAACACATTATTTACAAATACTACATTTAAATCCTAAAATATCATTTTCACTAATAAAATTGCATCTCATTTAAACAAACATAGATTTGGTTTTATTGCTTCCAGGGATGTTTAAAAAGCATCGGAATATATTTATTCCACTAAAGTTTAAAGTCAGAATCTCTGTCCAAGTAGTGTCTTTGGTGGTCATCTGTGCAAGCGCTTCTGTCATTGCTCGAAACACTACTGGAACGCGTCGTTCAGTTGGTCGGTCGCCGTTCCTCGTGGTACGAACTCTTTCTTAGAGCTTTCGCGGTTACAGGGACAGCCTGAAGTCACAGGAAGCCATGTCGGAGTCAAAACTCTCAGGCGATGAAGAATACGCTCCCCAGCTTGATTGATCTCTGAATTTACGTTTGTCGATGATGTAAAGAATAAACATCTGCGTTACGTTTGTCTGTCCTCAGATGTAATAGTTCATTGTGTATGTCAGTGGTATAAAGCCAGTATAGTTTATTGTATATACGAGTGGTTTAAATCCCCTTAAGTTTATAGCACATCAAACTAGTATAAAGCCAGTATAGTTTATTGTGTATACCAGTGGTATATAGCCAGTATAGTTTATTATATATACCAGTGGTATAAAGCCAGTATAGTTTATTGTATATGCGAGTGGTATAAATCCCCTTAAGTTTATTGTATATCAAATTAATATAAGGTCAGTATAGTTTTTTGTATATACCAGTGGTATAAAGACAGTACCGTTTATTCTATATGTCAGTGGTATAAATCCCCTTAAGATTATTGTATATCAAATTAGTATAAAGTCAGTATAGTTTATTGTGTATGCCAGTGGTATAAATCCCCTTAAGTTTATTGTATATCAAATTAGTATAAGGTCAGTATAGTTTATTGTATATACCAGTGGTATAAAGACAGTACAGTTTATTGTATATGGCAGTTGTATAAATCCCCTTAAGTTTATTGTATATCAAATTAGTATAAAGCCAGTATAGTTCATTGTATATGGCAGTTGTATAAATCCCCTTAAGTTTATTGTATATCAAATTAGTATAAGGTCAGTATAGTTTATTGTATATACCAGTGGTATAAAGACAGTACAGTTCATTGTATATGCCAGTGGTATAAAGTCAGTACAGTTTATTGTATATGCCAGTGGTATAAATCCACTTACGTTTATTGTATATCGAATTAGTATAAAGCCAGTATAGTTTATTGTATATGGCAGTTGTATAAATCCCCTTAAGTTTATTGTATATCAAATTAGTATAAGGTCAGTATAGTTTATTGTATATACCAGTGGTATAAAGACAGTACAGTTCATTGTATATGCCAGTGGTATAAAGTCAGTACAGTTTATTGTATATGCCAGTGGTATAAATCCACTTACGTTTATTGTATATCGAATTAGTATAAAGCCAGTATAGTTTATTGTATATGCCAGTGGTATAAAGCTAGTATAGTTTATTGTATATGCGAGTGATATAAAGCCCGTAAGTTTATTGTACATGTAAGTAGTATAAAGGCAGCATATTTTATAGTACATAGCAGTAGTATTAATTTTAGTATAATATATTGTTTACAAAAGTTTTATAAAGTCAGTATAGTATATTTTATATGCAAGTTTTATAAAAACAGTATAGTTTAATGTATATGAAATTAGTATTATATCAGTTTAGTTTATTGTATATGGCAGTGGCATAAAATCAATATAGTTAATAGTATTGATAAATATATCGTTCAGGATATTACATTAAATAAGCTTTGTATAATTATTTTTATAAATTCTTTTTGTAATAATAATTTTATTGTTATAAACATTTAACATTTTTCTCTAAAATACCCTTTCACAAAATACTAATTACTTCAAATATAAATGTTTACACTTTTATCTGCAGTATACTATGTCAAGTCTGTGGAGACTATCGTTTTCTCCAATGTACCTGGGTATTCAGTGATATATTTATTGGCTCTTGAGGAAACGTATCACTAATCTTTGGACATATACATCTATTTAAAATTCTAAACATTGTATAATTTTTTTTTCAAAAGCCTCTGTATTTCTGTCACGCGGGATTTCCAACGCTTGCCACCCAGCATCGGTCTTGGAATAAACCGTCTTCAAGTCTCCGCCAGAATTATGATGGGTTAGATTTTCTGAAGTTCCTCCCGAATTATGTAAACTGTCTTCAGACGATTTCCTGTCACGTGGGATTTCAAACGCTTGCCACCCGGCATCGGTCTTGTAATAAACCGTCTTCAAGTCTCTGCCGGAATTATGCTGGGTTAAATTTGCTGAAGCTCCTCCTGAATTATGTAAACTGTCTTCAGACGTTTTCCTGTCACGTGGGGTTTCTAACGCTTGCCACCCGGCATCGGTCTTGTAATAAACCGTCTTCAAGTCTCTGCCGGAATTATGCTGGGTTAAATTTGCTGAAGCTCCTCCTGAATTATGTAAACTGTCTTCAGACGATTTCCTGTCACGTGGGGTTTCTAACGCTTGCCACCCGGCATCAGTATTGGAATATATCGTCTTCAAGTCTCCGCCAGATTTTTGCTGGGTTAGATTTGCTGAAGTTCCTCCCGACTTATGTAAACTGTCTTCAGACGATTTCCTGTGACGTGGGATTTCTAACACTTGCCACCCGGCATCGGTCTTGTAATGAACTGTCTTCAAGCCTCCTTCAGAATTAATCTGGGTTAGCTTTATCCCCGCTTTTAGCGTATTCTGGTTGATGGACGTCGAAGCCAGTGACGTTTCGTTTTGGGGTTCCGTGGCAGTTGCATTGGATGAGGTGAAAACCGGGATAAACATTGCAACAAATATAGTGAAGATAAACATGTTGCCAACCTGGAAAAAATAATTTTAATAATACGAGAATCTTTCCACGTTACAGTTAATATTTGACTAGAAATATTCGTTATTTTAGTATTTTTTATATTTTAGCTTTCAAAGGCCATTTTTTAAATTTTACCCATTTGTGAAACCTATTTATTAAAGACAAACTAATTAATAGTTATAACAAATTCAGTAATATTTCACCTTAAATCCCTAGGATTTGAAGAATTCATAATAATAAAAGACGGTTCTAATACGAGTCAATAACATTTATTTTCGATTCAAAACAACGGCGACATTTCGACAGCTAGTTTTCCATCTTTATCAGGGCTATAGCTTCCTTGTTTTAATCAGGCTTTAATCCATGGTTCGGCAATATGTCACAAACGCTTAAAATAATTATAACACTCATAATCGGTGTGCATTCCTCAACAGTACATCTAATAGTTGAAAGTGTTTTTTTTTTATTTCTCTTACCGAAACATAGGCCTGATGAAGATGGCAAAATATCTGTCGAAACGTCGCCGTTATTTTGAAAATACATAAATTGACTCATATATCAACCGATTTTTGTTAATAAAAAAGTTAGATTTAAATGACAGATTGTAAACATGTAAAAAAAACAACAGTATTTTCCCAAACCCAAAAGTGAAAGTTATTGAATCATTATTCGTAAAGCTTCTTATGATTGTTTGGAAAACTGTTGTAGGAATGTTTTGTAATGATTTTCCAACATTTCCAAAGTCTGTGACTTTCTAAAAGTCAAGGCAAACAAATGAAATTCAAGAGTAGCCAGTGTTGAAAAAATATGATGATTTTTTCAAAGGATAAAAGTAGTTTGAAACTGTTTTTTGATAAAAGAAGCGGACTAAGTACCATTTTATGAGCGTTATATTACTCTGTTAACATATTACTTGATGTTTTGGTATTTTAATGTGGTTTTAAAGTATTTCTATCGCCTAAATATGCAATTAATTTGTACCTATCAATTTTTTTTATATACACATTAATAAAAAAGTCAATATTTTAGATATGTTTTCATGGTTTAAACGTTTAAGAAATCTTTTTTTTAAATCCAGTGTATGATTTATTCAGAATTTGTTTAAATTAGTAAATTCAAACACATTACTAGTTATTAGAATCGGATAGACTCTGTAGAAATGTGTATTTAATGAAAGTGTATGTTTATTACAATGGAAGAATCCAAGTTGATCTATTAACTGTCAATTATTCTTTAATTGTTTTGCTATTGACAATTGTTTCCATTTACATGAT
>JBAIZL010000004.1:50703357-50710857 GCA_036971475.1 Prosapia bicincta
TAAAATTGCTTTGAAGAAACACTGAACTCACCTCTCCGCGTAACCAAACTACCGAGACACGTATTGACTATAGGGTCCCCCTGATTAGGTGTGACTAAACAGCCAACTAGCAATTACGGCTTTATTAGAAACCATTGTGAATTTTCCACTAATAATTAGAGTTTTATTGCAAACGCTACAAGACGAGATTTTATTGTTGTCTGTGGTTTTGTTGGAATTGCGTCGATAAACAACAAAGTAAACGTGATTCTTAACGTGCCTTCAACCAAACTTGACAACATGTCTGGGTGGTTACAACATTTTTATTTCGTACCTACGTTTCTTAAAAACCTCTAATACTCAAAGACAGACTTGTTTATTCTCTGCAATGGTTGGCCTAACAATCTGATTCAAAACTAACGCTAAAATACAAAAACAAAATGCTTTAACTCATATTGCACTGGTACACTGTAAGACTAGAGACAACCATTTTCAAAATATTATCTAAAACCTAAAACATTGGCGTTTGGGTAAGAGTACGATAACACACATTATTCTTTCATTGTTTAATCAGTTCTTGCATATAACCTATTAGTTACAGCTATTTCATCATTTTGACTAAATATAAACAATTTAAAGTAAACGATGACTTAAAACCAAAACCCTGCTTGTAAAGAGTTTAGCGTTTAATTGGAAGTTTAAAAGTTTAAATGTAAAAGCGATCCTTTTGCTGGGGTAGATTAAAAAGTAATATTTCCTGTCTGTATTATCAAGAGCACCTGAACTTCCATAGGGATATAAATGAGTACTTCTTCATCATCATGATATATGAATACACGTCTTTATGCATGAAACTGTTTCTGTACTCTCAGTAGAGGAGGTTGAAAGGCTACAAGTATGATGAGACGTATCGACCAATTGAGAATATATATATATATATATATATATATATATGTGTGTGTGTGTGTGTGTGTATGTGTGGTTGTGTGTGTATGTGTGTGTGTGCGCGCGTGCATGTGTGTGAATTTAACTTAATATATATTATAAAGTAGTACAGTTTTGTACTATACAAATTTTATCAAGCTTAGCTGTACTTTATATATTTCTATAGGTAAATTATTTTCATTTATAAAGATAATATTTTGTTTAAATGTATTACATAAAAATCAACTAGATAATTAGAAAAAAAAATACAATAGGTTTCTACTCTAGGTTATACTTTCAAAAATTACATTTGAAATGTTTGACAAATTTGTTCACTAATATTAAGAAAGTGTCTGAGCTACATACATCACCTGAAAGTTTAATAACTACGAAAACCTTGTTACGGTTTCTGGTTTAGCGTTGACGTCTTCACTTTTATGTTATCTTTACTTTCATTATAGCATACATTTTAGAAGCTACACAATATATCACACATGTAGAAAATATTTATACCTATCTCTATACAAATATATATATATATATATATAAATATATATATATATACATATATATATATTTATATATATATATATATATATATATATATATATATTATATATATATATATATATATATATATATATATATATATATATATATATATATATATATATATATATATATATATATATATATATATATGTATATTTTTGTATAAAATATGTCTAGCAACGTAAAGTGATTAAGTACAATATGTAAAATACTATATATATGCAGTAGAATATACTAAAATGCCAATAATCCAATGTTGTTTAAGAAAATTCTAATTTCGAGATTCGACTATCTTACGGAAATATAATAGAGTTTACAATTAGTGTAATGTGTCTATTTTCATATAAGTCTAGTAAAATAATGCACTAAAGTAAATATATTGCAATATGAGCCATTAGTTAAAAGTTAAACTGATAAGGTAACAATTTCAAGTTATGTATTAGGATAGGAATGTTGAAAAATGGTTTGAATACTGTAAGATGTTTAATCAACACAAAAATAAATTCTTAAAGATCAGTTGTTTAATTTAAATTTAAATGAGTTAACACATTTTGCAATATTAGGTTAAACGATTAATTATTTTTCTTAGTCATCAGTCATATAAATATCGCAATATGTATTTTTGTGTATTAATAAAGAACTTAGTCAAAATACAAATACAAGAATTATAATTGAATTTACAATTCAAAGCTTTTCGTTGGCTAACAGTACCAACATCATCAGGAATATTAAACAATTGTTTAATATTCCTGATGATGTTGGTACTGTTAGCCAACGAAAAGCTTTGAATTGTAAATTCAATTATAATCCTTGTATTTGTATTTTGACTAAGTTCTTTATATATATATATATATATTCAAATTTTAGTTTTTATTTAAGTGAGTTAGTATATTTATTTAAAAGTTAAATCACTGCAAATAACTCTTTAAAATATACATTATTGTACAATTTATAAATTATATTGGTTTCATCAAATTAGTACGTAAATATGAATATCTACATAATCTTATGTAAAATAAAGAGAAAAAAAGAAAACGAGCAAAGCTCGAGCCAACGAACAGCAACTTTCTTGTAACACACGAACTTCCGACCCTCTCCTATTTTGACTTTACCTCACAAAGGTATTTCGCCCGAAGCCAGTCAAGTTTAACAAAGCAAGATTAGTTGGAGTTGTGGAACCCTGTTGTACAACAAACGTTTGTAACTTCTCGTCTAACATTTGTTTGTGTTGCGTCAATGGTATTACGTATTGTTATACGTTTCTTAATATTCATTTAGAAAGAGATTCCAAATATATTTCGTATGTATATAAATTCACTAATATTTATATAAATTAATATAATATTAAATAAAATAAACTATGTTAATATTACCGCTGAGAGCGATGTCCGTTTTTAAATGTTGCTTGATGTAATCATCTTGAATAAGCTGATTAAACAATAATTAAAAAAAACACACTTAAATAAATAAATACGTAGGGCTTACGTGTACAAACTTTGCTTCGTAAAAAAAGCCATTGTTTCGAAACGCGTCAGCAAGTAAGCCCTTTGTATTCACTTAGTCAAGTATTTTTTAATTATGATTTTAAAAAGATTTTCTATGTAAAGAAAATGTTAGTAATTGGTTTTTTACGGACATTTATATTGAGCTTTAAAGGCCAATCACTTTATAATTTGTAATTTGTCACCACTTTGCCCACCTCTCTGTGAGCCCAATATAGAATACTTCAAATCTTTAGCTCCCGAAGATGGTGTCATAGTGGTGTCGAAACTAAAGTATTAATTGTCGTCGAAGTTTGCCTACTTGTTGTAAAACCTTTTTAATTTAATTTAACAAAGGAATTAGAAAATACCGTAAAGTATAAACATCATTTATTTCGAATATATTTGAAATAAGTGTTGTTTCTTTACATATTTCACTAATATATACTCATTAGATAACTCTTAGATAGTAAGTTTTACTAATGGCGTTGACCATTTACTTAATAGTATTTTTTTTAAACGTGCCACGGAAATGAGAATAACGGGTCGAGACATTTTTCAATGGGTAACTAAAGTTAATGTATAGTTTGATGAAGGAATATATTTTCAGAAATGACAGCGCGTATTTAGATAAAAATTTAGGTGCTACTATAGACCACTAGTTCCATACTATTTACGATGAAATGTAAAATTATAAGACATATAGTGGTTGTAAAAAACATGAAAAATAAATGAAATTTCTTAATATATTATTAAAAAATAATTTGAATATTATACATGCTTCAACAGCCGAGATCTCCTCTTCAGTGAGATGTGAACACTCCCGAATGATGAAATATATATATATATATATATATATATATATATATATAGTAGAGTCTCGAGATTTCGAGTCACGATAATTCGAGCTTCCGTTTATATCAATACGGTATGCAAAGGAAATTAGTCAGGCTTCCAAGAAATGTTAATATTAAAATATGGAATGTAAAGGAAATGAGTCAGGCTTCCAAGAAGTGCTCATATAAAGCTCTACAAACTTATTTAGTGTATTTATAATTAATACAGTATTTAAAAAAGTATGAGGAATTCTTAAAACAACATGTTTTAACTACATACCGCAAATTTTAAAACACTATTGCGAACAATATTAATATAAATCTATGTGTCTCAACAAAATCTTGGCCATCGTCAAACAATATGTTAGAAGAAACTAATAAAAGTTGCAGTCGAAACTTGAAAGCCTTAGTTGAACTATGTCGTTGGGGAAACTAGGGCCGGAGACGTTAGCTTTAGCGTTTGACACATATTAGATATATGTTTTGTAAGAGAGCAATTCCAACTTTCGTAATAAGTTGAACTCTTAAACTTGTGGCCAAAGCATCCGCCCCCTCCCCGCCAGTAATTTCGTAACGGTAAATAGTTCACGAAGGCATAACCTCTTCCTTTGACGTGAGTTTAAAATAAAAAAGGTACAGGTTTTTGGAAAATGATAAATTTTATTGCATAAGCAGAAATTGTCAAGTGATTTTGAGTTTGAAGTGGAGAGAGCATGTAATAGTGCAGGTTTTAAAATTCTGGATAATAAGACAGTAGAAAGATCACTTGGCTAGACAAAAAAAAAATCAATTTTTAAAATAGTGTAGTATTATTATTTCAAATCAGTTTCATTATTTTTTTTAAAAAGCAACATAGTTTTCAAAAATATTTCTTATTATAAAATATTTATATATATATATATTTTGGCTTTTCGCTAGTGAAATTTTGAAGAGATATTTCAAATATAGGTAAAGTAACTAAGTCTCAGTAAGGGAAAAGGTGTAAAGTATTGTAACCTATGTGATCAATTTACTAGAGAATTACACCCAAATATCGTTTTTGTAAGTGCGGCTCAAGTATAACAGTATTTAGGTTCACTAATACTCCTTGGTATGCCTATGAGCCATGACTATCTGCAAGCCCACTAGGATTAGTAGCCTCAGATATTTGCCCTCTTCAGAAGATGGACGCCCACATAATCAGCATTCACTGCATCGCAAAACGTGGAAGAGTGAAGTAAGCATTGTCTACTAGGAGGCTATACGGAGAGTGGCAGAAATGGCAAGGTGTGGCATTAAGTAAATGAAAGGACTACATCTTGACCCTCGACTTTAATGTCACTAGAATGCTTTTGATGCCAACGGCATGTATTGCATTCCCATCTTAGTCGTATATTAAATAGGATGTTTCTTCCTATAAGTTATTTTCGATATTGTTCTTGAATCCAGTAATATATGATATGAAATAAAAGATGGCGACTTTGCAACTTATTAAAAGGTGGCTGGGCCTTACACCTGCAGGGGATCCCAAGGCATGTTGGCATGGAAGGGAACGACAAGGCCGATGTTCTCGCGCAAAACTAAACTTCTCTCCAGCAACCCCCTTGCGCTAATTCCTACTCTTCTGCAAAGACCGCAATCAACCAACCGGTAAATAACTAGACCAGGGCAAGCAACAGTTAAGCCAGCATAGGGAAGACGTTAGCTAAGCTGATGCTCTCCCATACGCCGAAACTTGTCTAAAGATGTAGCAGTATCTGCGTTCAGATCTACCACTGGCCACGACTACCTGGCAGCCCATCTGCACCGCATTGGGTTTAGCGCAGATGCGGCCTATACACTGTGCCAACACCCCAGGATGGACGCACCCCACCTATTCTAGTGTCCGGCCTAGCAGCCAACCCTGTGGACGAAGAAGACGACTATAGGAAGATCACTATTGGTCAGTGAGCCGCCAAATGACTAACCTGTCAATGGTAGGCGTAGGTTAGTAAGTAAGTATATTGCCTACACAGCGCCGTATATGGTCTAATTGCATTTGCAGTGTACAGGTTATGATTTTAACATAATAAGCCTAGTTATATAATAAGCCTAGTTATATAATAAGCCTAGTTATATAATAAGCCTAGTTATATAATAAGCCTAGTTATACAATAAGCCTAGTTCTATAATAAGCCTAGTTCTATAATAAGCCTAGTTATATAATAAGCCTAGTTATACAATAAGCCTAGTTATACAATAAGCCTAGTTATATAATAAGCCTAGTTATATAATAAGCCTAGTTATATAATAAGCCTAGTTATATAATAAGCCTAGTTATATAATAAGCCTAGTTATACAATAAGCCTAGTTATATAATAAGCCTAGTTCTATAATAAGCCTAGTTATATAATAAGCCTAGTTATACAATAAGCCTAGTTATATAATAAGCCTAGTTATATAATAAGCCTAGTTATATAATAAGCCTAGTTATATAATAAGCCTAGTTATACAATACGCCTAGTTCTATAATAAGCCTAGTTATATAATAAGCCTAGTTATATAATAAGCCTAGTTATACAATAAGCCTAGTTATATAATAAGCCTAGTTATATAATAAGCCTAGTTATATAATAAGCCTAGTTATATAATAAGCCTAGTTATATAATAAGCCTAGTTATACAATAAGCCTAGTTCTATAATAAGCCTAGTTATATAATAAGCCTAGTTCTATAATAAGCCTAGTTATACAATAAGCCTAGTTATACAATAAGCCTAGTTCTATAATAAGCCTAGTTCTATAATAAGCCTAGTTCTATAATAAGCCTAGTTATACAATAAGCCTAGTTCTATAATAAGCCTAGTTATATAATAAGCCTAGTTATATAATAAGCCTAGTTATATAATAAGCCTAGTTATATAATAAGCCTAGTTATATAATAAGCCTAGTTATACAATAAGCCTAGTTCTATAATAAGCCTAGTTCTATAATAAGCCTAGTTATATAATAAGCCTAGTTATATAATAAGCCTAGTTATATAATAAGCCTAGTTATACAATAAGCCTAGTTCTATAATAAGCCTAGTTCTATAATAAGCCTAGTTCTATAATAAGCCTAGTTATACAATAAGCCTAGTTATACAATAAGCCTAGTTATATAATAAGCCTAGTTATATAATAAGCCTAGTTATATAATAAGCCTAGTTATATAATAAGCCTAGTTATACAATAAGCCTAGTTCTATAATAAGCCTAGTTATATAATAAGCCTAGTTATATAATAAGCCTAGTTATACAATAAGCCTAGTTATATAATAAGCCTAGTTCTATAATAAGCCTAGTTATATAATAAGCCTAGTTATATAATAAGCCTAGTTATATACAGCAGAATAATAGTTTATAATAAAATAAATAATTTGAAATTGAAATTATTTAGTAACTATGTTTATAGGGTACAATTTTCTACATGTAAAGAAAACATGTTCTTCATAGGTTTTCAATTCACGACTTCAAAATACAATGGCTATCTATATTGTTCCGCATAGTCTTAATTAACGAAAGCTAGTTGTTAGTTCTAGGTTTGTATAAAGTTAAATTGTTTATTTAAATTAGGTTTGTAGTATTAAAACTAGTTAAAACATTTACAGTGTAAGGTTTGTTATCTATTCGTTCATTCAATCGTTTTTCTAGCGGTATCAAGTGACAATTCTATAACATTTCCTCCGTAAAAATTTCAAAACCATTTGTTTTTCCCGGATTTTCTCACGTACG
>JBAIZL010000004.1:50715857-50770857 GCA_036971475.1 Prosapia bicincta
AACTAGTTCATACCAGATAACTCCTAGATTGGAATAACTAGAGTGGAAGCGAAGAGAAATAACGAACTAGGCGCTCAGCTGTAGATAGATAATCATCACGTCGTTGACCATCAAACTAGTTCATACCAGATAACTCCTAGATTGGAATAACTAGAGTGGAAGCGAAGAGAAATAACGAACTAGGCGCCCAGCTGTAGATAGATAATCATCACGTCGTTGACCATCAAACTAGTTCATACCAGATAACTCCTAGATTGGAAAAACTAGAGTGGAAGCGAAGAGAAATAACGAACTAGGCGCTCAGCTGTAGATAGATAATCATCACGTCGTTGACCATCAAACTAGTTCATACCAGATAACTCCTAGATTGGAATAACTAGAGTGGAAGCGAAGAGAAATAACGAACTAGGCGCCCAGCTGTAGATAGATAATCATCACGTCGTTGACCATCAAACTAGTTCATACCAGATAACTCCTAGATTGGAATAACTAGAGTGGAAGCGAAGAGAAATAACGAACTAGGCGCCCAGCTGTAGATAGATAATCATCACGTCGTTGACCATCAAACTAGTTCATACCAGATAACTCCTAGATTGGAATAACTAGAGTGGAAGCGAAGAGAAATAACGAACTAGGCGCCCAGCTGTAGATAGATAATCATCACGTCGTTGACCATCAAACTAGTTCATACCAGATAACTCCTAGAGTGGAATAA
Source organism: Prosapia bicincta (assembly GCA_036971475.1). Taxonomy (NCBI): domain Eukaryota; kingdom Metazoa; phylum Arthropoda; class Insecta; order Hemiptera; family Cercopidae; genus Prosapia; species Prosapia bicincta. The sequence continues at coordinate 50,716,573 of JBAIZL010000004.1, forward strand.
CTAGAGTGGAAGCGAAGAGAAATAACGAACTAGGCGCCCAGCTGTAGATAGATAATCATCACGTCGTTGACCAGCAAGCTAGTTCATACCAGATAACTCCTAGATTGGAATAACTAGAGTGGAAGCGAAGAGAAATAACGAACTAGGCGCTCAGCTGTAGATAGATAATCATCACGTCGTTGACCATCAAACTAGTTCATACCAGATAACTCCTAGATTGGAATAACTAGAGTGGAAGCGAAGAGAAATAACGAACTAGGCGCTCAGCTGTAGATAGATAATCATCACGTCGTTGACCATCAAACTAGTTCATACCAGATAACTCCTAGATTGGAATAACTAGAGTGGAAGCGAAGAGAAATAACGAACTAGGCGCTCAGCTGTAGATAGATAATCATCACGTCGTTGACCATCAAACTAGTTCATACCAGATAACACCTAGATTGGAATAACTAGAGTGGAAGCGAAGAGAAATAACGAACTAGGCGCTCAGCTGTAGATAGATAATCATCACGTCGTTGACCATCAAACTAGTTCATACCAGATAACTCCTAGATTGGAATAACTAGAGTGGAAGCGAAGAGAAATAACGAACTAGGCGCCCAGCTGTAGATAGATAATCATCACGTCGTTGACCATCAAACTAGTTCATACCAGATAACTCCTAGAGTGGAATAACTAGAGTGGAAGCGAAGAGAAATAACGAACTAGGCGCCCAGCTGTAGATAGATAATCATCACGTCGTTGACCAGCAAACTAGTTCATACCAGATAACTCCTAGATTGGAATAACTAGAGTGGAAGCGAAGAGAAATAACGAACTAGGCGCTCAGCTGTAGATAGATAATCATCACGTCGTTGACCATCAAACTAGTTCATACCAGATAACTCCTAGATTGGAATAACTAGAGTGGAAGCGAAGAGAAATAACGAACTAGGCGCTCAGCTGTAGATAGATAATCATCACGTCGTTGACCATCAAACTAGTTCATACCAGATAACTCCTAGATTGGAATAACTAGAGTGGAAGCGAAGAGAAATAACGAACTAGGCGCTCAGCTGTAGATAGATAATCATCACGTCGTTGACCATCAAACTAGTTCATACCAGATAACTCCTAGATTGGAATAACTAGAGTGGAAGCGAAGAGAAATAACGAACTAGGCGCCCAGCTGTAGATAGATAATCATCACGTCGTTGACCAGCAAACTAGTTCATACCAGATAACTCCTAGATTGGAATAACTAGAGTGGAAGCGAAGAGAAATAACGAACTAGGCGCCCAGCTGTAGATAGATAATCATCACGTCGTTGACCAGCAAACTAGTTCATACCAGATAACTCCTAGATTGGAATAACTAGAGTGGAAGCGAAGAGAAATAACGAACTAGGCGCCCAGCTGTAGATAGATAATCATCACGTCGTTGACCAGCAAACTAGTTCATACCAGATAACTCCTAGAGTGGAATAACTAGAGTGGAAGCGAAGAGAAATAACGAACTAGGCGCCCAGCTGTAGATAGATAATCATCACGTCGTTGACCAGCAAACTAGTTCATACCAGATAACTCCTAGAGTGGAATAACTAGAGTGGAAGCGATGAGAAATAACGAACTAGGCGCCCAGCTGTAGATAGATAATCATCACGTCGTTGACCAGCAAACTAGTTCATACCAGATAACTCCTAGATTGGAATAACTAGAGTGGAAGCGAAGAGAAATAACGAACTAGGCGCCCAGCTGTAGATAGATAATCATCACGTCGTTGACCAGCAAACTAGTTCATACCAGATAACTCCTAGAGTGGAATAACTAGAGTGGAAGCGAAGAGAAATAACGAACTAGGCGCCCAGCTGTAGATAGATAATCATCACGTCGTTGACCAGCAAACTAGTTCATACCAGATAACTCCTAGATTGGAATAACTAGAGTGGAAGCGAAGAGAAATAACGAACTAGGCGCCCAGCTGTAGATAGATAATCATCACGTCGTTGACCAGCAAACTAGTTCATACCAGATAACTCCTAGATTGGAATAACTAGAGTGGTAGCGAAGAGAAATAACGAACTAGGCGCCCAGCTGTAGATAGATAATCATCACGTCGTTGACCAGCAAACTAGTTCATACCAGATAACTCCTAGATTGGAATAACTAGAGTGGAAGCGAAGAGAAATAACGAACTAGGCGCCCAGCTGTAGATAGATAATCATCACGTCGTTGACCAGCAAACTAGTTCATACCAGATAACTCCTAGATTGTAATAACTAGAGTGGAAGCGAAGTGAAATAACGAACTAGGCGCCCAGTTGTAGATAGATAATCATCACGTCGTTGACCAGCAAACTAGTTCATACCAGATAACTCCTAGAGTGGAATAACTAGAGTGGAAGCGAAGAGAAATAACGAACTAGGCGCTCAGCTGTAGATAGATAATCATCACGTCGTTGACCAGCAAACTAGTTCATACCAGATAACTCCTAGATTGGAATAACTAGAGTGGAAGCGAAGAGAAATAACGAACTAGGCGCTCAGCTGTAGATAGATAATCATCACGTCGTTGACCAGCAAACTAGTTCATACCAGATAACTCCAAACATTTCAAGTATATAGCAATGGGGAGTAAGTTTACGTCTGGGAAACTTAGTTCATTAATAATTAAATTAAATTTTTATTTATCCATTCAAGTTCTAATACATTTTTTAAACCTATAGTGGATGACAAATAATGTTAATACAGTTTTTTCAAACAATCATTCATTAATTTAAATTGAAACAAAAATAATGTCCCGGTCGGATTCGAACTGTGGATCTACATGTTTAAAATGCATCACTGCTCAAACTTTCCTATGACTAAATATCAAATACTTAAGACACTTATAAAAATTTAAGAGAAAGATTCCTTGGAAAAGTGAAGCTTTACAAGAGGTAGGTTGAATATGAAGTTAGACCACCATCAGCTTCATAAATTAGAAATGAAAAAAAAGATTTAAAATAGATAATAACAAACAAAAATAATACTCCAACACCATATATTTCATGAAGAGGGAAATGGAATATTGCAAGGAAATTAACTTTTAATTTTGTCACCTAATATTGTGATTCTATTATATATATATATATATATATATATATATATATATATATATATATATATATATAAATATTTATAATATTTGTAATTATAAAATAAAAAGTAACTAAAACAAAATTTGTCTCTTTCAATTTTAGTAGGAATTTACTTTAAAAAATTCTTTTTCTATAATCCTTGTTTATAATCTAAAGCATTTGCAAGTTCGTATGAGTTTTTTAATACAGGGTTTTGTCATTAGAGAGGCGTATTTTATAATTGTTCTATGAACTGTAGTCATTTATTTATTAATTTCTAGTTTTTAATAAAAACAGGTACTAGTTGCAATGAATGTTTTTAAGTATATATTTAATGTGTATTATATTTTTATATGCAGTGTTAATGATTGTGACAAAAAAAAAAAAAAAAAAAATATATATAAATGTTACAAAATTTAAAAAACGGTAAAAAGTATTTTTCTATAAAAAAACATTACTGTGTATATGTACTGTAGAATGGTTTCAGTTAGTCTGAACGTTTTTTTTCGGTTTTTTAAATGCAAATCACAAAAAGTGTTTCCACTTTTGAGGGGCTGAAGCGCTTTGGTTTCTGTGTTGCTGGAATGGAAGGCGATAAAGTGAGATACCATAAAGAGATAACGGTTATTTGAAATTTAGGGTTTCAGATGGATGCTGACAACATCCTGGTTGCGAAGGAAATGGAAGGAAGGCACCTTGAATAGAGCGAGAAGATCGAGTTGAAGTTAAAAATTGTTTACATATTAGAAATCTGCAAAATCTCGGCCATGTCATCCGAAACGATAAAACTTAGAGCATGGTCTTCGGAAAGTGGAGAGTCGATAGATCCTGACAATAGGATCTAAGAGATTGCTGCGAAAGGATGCCTCAGGTTCTTCTTCCGGAGTATGTATCCAAATACAACTTCGCCAATAAACCCCCAGCGACCTAAACAAGACAATCAGATCAGAATTAAACTGAGTTGGCAAATCAGTTGTAAACCTTCAACTAAAAATTCCCTACTTAGGTTTAAAGCATAAAATATTCAAAGATTATTTTTTGTTTCACACCAAAAGCTGATGTTTGTTTTTATTATAAATAATAACTAGGGTATTACGTTAGCTCAATGCAGAAGTTACATGCATGGTTTTACCCACTGTGATTTAGCGTTGTGGAAATAGAGGCGAGGGCTCAACCAAGCTGAAATTTTATTTGTATTAAAGATATAATATTAATAAGGTTTTTTAAAATAAAAGTAAAAAAAACATTCTATTTAAAAAAAAATCTCATGAGGTTTATTTATTTTTTCTCGTTACAGAAATTATCAACCCAAAGGCAATGAGTGTTTCTTATATGCATAAGTCTTGCAATGTTTCATGAAATCAAACGGTTTTGTATTTTACAAAAAGCTATAGCTATACTCTGTCCACTTGACAAAAGAAATATAGCATGCACCTACATAGCTTGCACTTACATAACATGTACCTACATAAATTGCACCTACATAACTTGCACCTACATAACATGCACCTATATAAATTGCACCTACGTAACAAACACCTACATATCTTGCACCTACATAACATGCACCTATATAGATTGCACCTAAATAACAAGCACCTATATATCTTGCACCTACATAAATTGCACATACATATCGTGCACATACATAACATGCACCTACATAACATGCACCTACATAACATGCACATACATAACATGCACCTACACAACGTTTAATTTATACAAATACAATTTATTAGTATTTTATAATTTGTAACAATATTACAGTAATATGTATACGTTGAAATACCGTGTTTATATTAACGTATTATTAGTTTACAACACGGTTTTTGAATTTTAAATACCCTGAAGATATTAGTTTGTAGAAGGTGTATTTACCTTTTAATACAGACCAAATTAAAGTAAATACCAAACCTTTAGTTACGTAAACTTTAAAATGTCTGTACATTATATTATTATTTAAATGGAATATCCTTCTCAAGACGCATTGAGTGAGAATTTATTCACACTCGAATGATAAAGTTTGAAATAATTTGTACTTGGAAGCAACGATTAAGAGATAAACTCAGAATAGAAGTCATTAGGAATGCGTGACGATGGAGAATTTACGGCATTCGACAGTAAAATAAGGGATAAACGATGCCTTGATTTGTATTAGTTATGATTTTACGCTAATGCAGCATTTCTGTCAGCTGCTGTAAACACTGAATATTTACGAAAAGGCTTTGACTGGAAAATTTATAATAATTAATTAGAGATAATTAATTGCCCTAATATGATAAACATTGGGATTCTATTATTTTAGAAGGAAATCAATATGATCGAGAAAAGTACAGATTTTAGAATATAGTTTCTCCTGTAACTAAGGCAGTAAACGAAATAATGTAAAGATAAACTGAAGGAACAAAAATGTACGCAAGTGAAACTTTATTTCGTGGTAAAGTCTAAACGGTTTTGGTTATTTAGCGTCATTAGTATAAAATTATTCAGTTAAGACGGGTTGTATTTGATATAATAAAAGGTTAATATTTAAGATAAAAATAGGTTTTCCACAGTTATAGGGCTGTGTTTTACATTTATAAAAATGAAACAAAAACACTTCCATTGAATTTAGAACTGGGACTTTCGTATTCCTAATGTTTACTACACATCAAACCAGATGGTTAAATTAAAAAAAAAAACTAATATAGTAACGGTTTTAGAAACATGCGTGTAAGCAACGAATAATATATTCCAACACCAAATACAGGTTATTTTTAATAAAAATGTCTCTTAAAATCCAATCGGAAAATAATACCTAAACCAAACTATTCATATCAACTAAACCTCGTATTATTTATTATCTTAGCAAGAAAATAACTTTTAGCTTTTTACAAATAACGTATTCTTCCTCCCACAAACATATATCGACGCACAAGTTTTCTTCATTAGTGTACTCCGACACTGTCACTGGAAACCAGAATTACATTCAATGTTAGGAAAAACAGTTCCAAACAATCTTTCTAAATCTCAAAATTTAATGTAAAAATATTATTACCACAGAGTTTTTTCTATTACAAAATTTAATTTACATTTTGTTGGCATAAATTATTTTTTCTAATATATTCACTCACATTTTATTGATCTTGTATAATTAATTAAAATATAATTTAAATGGAAAAATGTCTTCAAACATATAATATTCCGTATCATAAAAGGAATGAAAGTGTTACGGTTATATTAGAAGCTACCCTTACATCTCCTCAAAACTTATGATGAATTATTATAGTAATTTGCATTCTTGAATTTTATAGTCCATTACGTTCGGCGAATCTTATCCACAACACCTCAAACAACTCCATCCAACAGAAACACGCTGCCTTCAGATCCATGCTCCATAGATTTAAATAAGTCCCAATGACCACAGAAAACATAAACAAAGAACTAGACACAATTAAATATTTAGCACACACAAATGGATACAACACCACAATAATAGACAATCTATGGTACAAAATACAAAAAAAACACTAAAATCAACACTACAGACAGGGAAAACAAATACATCACATTACCATTCATAAACAAAACAACAAACAAAATAGCCCCCAAATTTACAAAAATAGGATACAAAATAGCATACAAAACTAATAACAAGTTACAATACAAAATACAACACAACACCAACAACAAGGATAAACTACAAGCACCAGGCGTATACAAACAGAATTGCGAAGAATGTAACAAATTCTACATTGGACAAACAGCTCGCAGCTTTAAACAAATAGACAATAAAAACAGGTTTTCGATTGTATCAAAGAGCATGTGTGATGTGTATTGTGTTTGTTCGTTTAATATGTTTTTACTTTGTGTTTTTGTGTGTCTGTAAATTGACTCTTTGTTTAAAGCTGCAAGGAACACAAACAGAACACCAACTCAACATTTTACAATCACATAAAAAACAGGACACAAATACACAGATATTAACCATAACCTAGAAATCCTACACATCAACAAAAAAGGACCACATCTCAATACACTCGAACAATATGAAATTTACAGATACACAAAAACACAAAGTACAAAGATATTAAACGAACAAACACAATGCAAATCACACATACTTCTGCAAGCAGAAGACACTGATGAAGATCGGCACATAGCGATCGAAAACGTTCTGTCTCAGTAAGTTTTAACAAATTTACTAAATTCATAGTTCGGATAGTCATAAACTATTGTTTAAAATAATTTGCACTTAGTAATAAATTAAAATTTACACGGGATAAATAAAAAGGTTAAGGGTAAACACATATGTCAACAATGCATATTTTATGTTTCACCTAAATTTAGAATTATTCATAGCACTTAATTTTAACTCGGAATAATTAGATGATGTGAATGACTTACAAATAACTAGTAACCTAAGGGCTTATATAATTCGTCCATCTTCTCATCATGTAACATTTTCGTATATAAATCACATTTTTAATAAGTGTTTTTAACCGTGACTCAATTCTCCTCCAGTTTACATTTAAACGTAATATTAAGCATTTTGAAATTTAGACACATTCTTACTTCCGTCTATATTTGCTTAAAGAAGACATTTGAATTCCGATAAAAATCCCCTCATTAAAAACTGCTTTAGTAGTAGTTAAAAGTTTCTGAGAGACAAACTTTGCAAGGACCTTGTTAGAGGTGCCGGTACGTTTAACTCTGGTAAAACTCCTGGGTGTAAGTAGACCATTAGTGCACGTCTTAGTCCTGAGTCCGCGTGATCCTAGTCATTTATAAAATTCATAATAAAAACTTCTTTATTTTTAGATTTGTTAAATGATAATTAGAAATATTACAGTGTTAAAAACATTTCTTTTGTAAACATTTTTTTTTAAATTATTGTACTATAAAGTAAGCAATTTTTATTTACACTAATGTGTTTGGTTATATAGGACTACTTTTTCATAGAGAACTGAAGAAAACTACCTCTAAACATATACTTAAAAATGTGTAAATGTTATTTTAAAAATATCACAGTTGTTCCCTTACTTAAACCATTTCTCATGGTAAACACAATTTAAAAAAAAACATAAAAAGATCTTCAAGTACAACAAGTATTATAAAAAGATCTTCCAGCATAAATAGTTCATGAACTGGTAGAGTTTCTATAAGAAGTGTGATGTAAGATTTTCAGGTGATTGCAAAATATTAAACGTAAATTGTTTTAAAAAAGAAATTCAACTTTGTAAAAGAAAGGATTTATTTAACGGGTTTTGTAAATGTAGGGGATCGCTGGAAATAATTTCCTTTTTATCGTTGTAAAGTTCAGCAAGTAATAAAAGCAAAAGGACCCGAACTCTATTTATAGGAACAGAAATAGTCTGGACCTAAGTCACAGCGTCGCAGTCCAACTCACAGCACTTGCTCCTCCCTTGTAACAAGATATGTTGTAACGGAAACTCCTGGACAGGATTTAAAGCCCGACGTAATTTCGTGTATTTTACATTGGGATTTTCAAAATAAACGAATAGCAGAATCCACGTAAATAAATAATAGACGTTTCTTGTTTTATCATCAAGATATTTTCTATAAATAATAAAAAATTAAATATAGGAAAAAAATGTTTGAGAGAAGAAAAGGGAGAGGGTAAAACACGCAGAGAGAAACGGCTCTCGAGGGTAACAAGAAAAAACATTTCATCCTAAATACTTCCATTCTGTTCATTATATCTAGATGTAGATACAATTTACACAAAGAAGAAATAGTTATAGGAAATAATTTGGAATTTACAGCTTGCTATTTAAAAATTCAGAATGTTGTTTTATTAACTTTTTATAATGTTTATTGTTTTTATTGCTTTTGATAGAATATATATATATATATATATATATATATATATATATATATATATATAAATTCCCATATCTTACTTAAAATTCATAAATTGAATTTCATGAAAGGTTTTTAATAATTAATTAAATCTGTTCTAGAGACGAGAACTTTGTGATGTGACGAAACATTATTTTTTTCAATCTTGGTATTCTAAAAGTAAATGTTAAAAGGAAATTAAATTTCAATAAATATTTTTTTCTCTTGAATGTTGTTGCCATTACGTTCGTTGAAACTTAATTAATATCTCTAGCATCAGATTATGCCTATCCCAACTTTAAATTTTGTAATTTTTAAGGACTTACTGAGACAGAACGTTTTCGATCGCTATGTGGCGATCTTAAACAATACCACATATGACAAACTGCGGCACAATATACGAAAGAACACTAAAATTAACACTACAGAGAGGAAAAATAAATACATCACAATACAATAAAAAAAAAAAACATCAACAACAAAAAAATAGCCCACAAATTTCAAAAAACAGGATACAAAATAGCATACAAAGCTAATAACAATTTACAATACCAAAAACACGACACCAACATGAAAGATAAACTACAAGCACCACTTTAGTATACAAACTATACTATTACAAATTCTACATCACAATCTACAATCACATGAAAGAAACAGGACACAAATACACAGTCATTTACCATGGAACCTAGAAATCTTACACATCAACATAAAAGGACCACATCTCAACACACTTAAACAATAGGAAATTTGTAAAAAGTACAAACATTTTAAAGGAACAAACACAATACAAATCACGCTTCGATACTATCGAAAACCTGCCTCTGAAACCGTTACCGCTTGACCCGATATCTCGAAGCAGAAGACACTGATGAAGATCGCCACATAGCGATCGAAAACGTTCTGTGTCAGTAAGCTTTAACAAATTACAAAATTTAATGTTCGGATAGTCATAAACTAATGTTAAAGAGATTAAATATTTTTTGTTTAAACATATTACCTCAATATGTATGAAATGAAAATATATTGTACCAATGAATAAAATATAAACTAGTTAGAAGAATTCTAAGAACTAAAGAATTCTTCATGTGACCTCCGTTTTGTTACGTATTTCACCTTTAGCTACTTATTGAGGCAAACATAATTCTCCTTTGTTCTCTACCTTGCTCTAGACATTAATGGGACCACTTGAAACCAGTGGCGTCGAAGCATGGAAGGTGGTAGCACTTTATGATCGAATAGTTTGTCCAATATTGCCTACTACCGAGGCCAATAAATAGTTTTCTAAGTTTAATATTTCAAAACCTTTGAAGTAAAAGTTTTATATCCTTTGGAAAATTGAAATAAATAATGAATATTGTATAAAATATATTTATAGATGAACTGGTCATTATATTACCTCTTATAATCATTTATGCTATTTTAATACTGGCAGACCCTTACACATAGACAAAAATGTTTTTATTAATATATATAATTATTTAATAATTATATAAAGGTTCTATAAACATCTAAAAATTTTAAGTTTATAAAAGCAATTTTAATCACTTTTACGTTAATTACTTTTAATTAAGTTTCACCGATCGTAATGTACTAAACAACTCAAGAGTATGTCTTAATATTTATAATTTGGGAAAAGAACGAATAATTTTTGTTATTTGTAAAAATGTGTTTATTCAACGTGAGAAAATATATTATAATTTAAAAACCGATGCTTTAGTTACTTTTTATGTATACTGTACATATAAATTAGGGAAGTTACAGTGATCAGAAATTTGTATAAAGACATTTATGCGTATTATAGTCATCCTAAAATACAATGCATTACTATTTAATAAATATAATATGTATAATACACACACACACACACACAAATATATATATATATATGTTATATTTATATAAAACTTTATTATGTACTAACAATAGTAGTAATATATTTTTAAACGAAAATTATTAACCGGGTCTTTAAATAGAGTTGAATTACGTAGCCTATAAACATTTGGTGTAGTTTGGTAGTAAAAAATAAATTCATTCAAAAAATTGTACTTGTAAAACTGCTTGCACTACTTTATTTGAAAACAGCAACCCTAAAAGTTACTTCATTGTTAAACGTCATTGGACGTATTTAGAAATGTAAGGTATTTAATTTCTTTTAACCTTCGAAACTGTACAAGTCTATACACAGAGTGTAAGACACGTTTTAAGTTATGAGCATTTGTTGGTGAACTAAATTATTTACCCTGCTCTTTTAAGCATTTAAATTATAGATATTTGTACAAAATTAAGCAATACGTATAGGTAAAATATTATAAGCTGGCACTTTAGTGTTACAGGCCTTGGCGAGAGGCCTTGGAACGAGGAGAGGGTGAAGGAGCTCTCAGGTCATCGACCCTTGTACTTCCGTTGACTCATAGGGCTGACTCATTATTTTTGTTACTTATTAATACCTTTTAATGTATAGTAGCAATAACAACAAATGTAAATAGGGCGTTCACGGAAGCGTACTAACATGATCGGGACGAGTAGGCTGCCATTTAGGAGGGATTACTATAGTGGCGGATGTTTTATTGACGACGGATACACAATTTATATCTAAGAGCCCCGTGTCAGCCTATAAAACGTGACCTATATACGTTTAATCACGTATTTTAAAGTATCTTAATTTTCACTGAGGCAAAGCCTAGGTCGATCAAGGACCTTCGAAACACGAGAATACTTGATAACCATCTCTATGGTCATAACTCTTTACTTCCGTGTATTTCCAGAAAAGTTTTGGTTTCATACATGCCATATTACAGATCCATAAATCTAAGTACTATTGTAACAGCAAATTGCGAGTGTCCCTGAATGCCAGCTAGGTTCACTCACACTATTGGAGAGAATTACAACAGGCCCTAATCTTTCTGGTGCTCTGTTTATTAGTCTCCTAGTGGTGCTTCCTTCATCAAACTATATTTTTTTAAAGCTTGATAACACATCTCAGAAAGCTTACCATAAATTAATTCTAAACATCATAACGAGAAAACTGGCACCAAATAATGTGCAATTTATTGTCACTGTTCATGAGGGGATAACATGAAATAAATGTGTAACAGTATTGCCGCTGTAAAATGTTGAAGGCACTAATGACTACTAAAGTGAATCAAGGGGAGTTGGTGTCATTTCTCTGTAGTTTTATGTAGAATCAATATTTATTAACTATTTTTATTTGTAATTACAACCTAAAAAGTTAGATTTTGGTTAGGAGATAACATGACTGTACGGAGTGGGCTTCGCAATCTATCTCAGCGTACATATAGCTACGATGTAACGTTTGTGACCTTTTGCCGGTATCTATCGTGTCTCTGGGTAAGTGAAGGTCTGATAGCTCAGTGTTACAGGTAAATACAAGAAGTCATTAAGGTGAGGCTGTGGGTACTAATCCGACGGGGTGTTGAGGTACTGAAACCTTTTAGAAGGTTATACTGATACAGAGTAGTTCTGGAAGAGCGGCAGTTCAGCTGTCACTCGTGGAGTTCATTTCGTCCCAATGGCGGGCCCGTGACCAGTTAAACCTTTACAGTAAAGGTCGAACGACTCTTACATTATGGTACCACGGGTCGTAACACAAAGCCCCTCCCCATTGGGCCTGACGCTAGTCACTCGTGTGATGGTAGATACGTAGGGGCAAAGGTGTCTTTAACTGGACTGTAAACCAACTTGGTTGGTAAAAATGGGTTCTTTGAAAAGGGAGATAAGAGGCGAGCGGCTAGGTGCTCCCATACTACACGTATCTATCTATCTATTTATTTCTCTCTCTCTCTCTCTCTCTCTCTCTCTATATATATATATATATATATATATATATATATATAGAGAGAGAGAGAGAGAGAGAGATAAATTGATATATATATATATATATATATATATATATGTCGATAAATTTTGAAAATAAATTTATTTCAAAAATGTCTTGTTTAAATTTATGTATGCTTTCTTTAATTCGGAAAATTCGGGAATAATAAAAAAATTCGGCAAAAACCATTTTCCAATTTGCAGCTTACTTCTGACACGTTAGAATGTCGCTCGTTTCCTTCTTTATAATTGTCAAGGATTTTATTTTCTCTATTGAGAGGAAGCAAGAGTAATATCTATTGTAGTAAATATCTATAATATTTGCAATTACTTTGTTTTGTTTTGGTGAATTACTGATTTTACCTATTTTATTATTACTAGAATCTAACAAATTCAGGATAAACGAAACCTCTTTAGTAATCGCTACAATATTTACAGGAAAATATTGTTGTTACGTATATAGGACTAAGAAAATACATTCCCTCTCTCTTTCTATCTATCATTCTTTTTTTCATATCTTTCAGACTGGGGTATATATAATTCATATAAATATATAATATATTTATATATTCATTTTACCACAGAAAACATATTGAGCTACAGAACATATTCGCTAAATAAAAATATATAAATACAAAATTAGCCGATTTTTAAAACTTATCACTTTATAAAACATTTACAAAAGACACAGTAAAAACTTTGTTTTAAATCTTTTGTAACGAGTTAATTAACACTCCAAAGAAAGTGAAAAGAATTCAATACTTTAAGGAAACAACGAACATAGTAAATATTCTCATCAGGACATTATTGAAGTGAATTGATTCTTTCTAAACCAAGTGAATTTTCGGTTTTTAGTACAAGAGACCGTAATAAAATTTTGGTTTTTTCATGTATTGTCTGAATCGTTATACTGAAAAATAATAATTTTTAGTTTTAATCATTTATTTCACTGATCGTGGCTACAGTGTTGCTGGCAAAGCTTCGACAATGAAACAACAGTTTCGAAACTCCTCGTCGTAGTAAAATTATAGTTTCTTTTAGTTATTCAAATATTACTTAATAAAATGTTTTTAAAAATTAAGTTTAAAATGAAAACCCATTTTAAAATGAATTTTAATTTTTTTTAGGAACAAATAAATATGTTACAATAATTTCTAATATGTAAAATCATTAGTGGAATAAGAAGAAGAAGAATTAGACATTTTTCAATTGTTTTTCGAAAACATCAATATCGATAACCTTTCGGCATATGTCGTAGAGATGTGTTTGCAATTACATGAATGCAGATGTTTTTGCGCAACAGATAGGGTCTTGTAGAAATGCCATATTAAACTCTGTTAAAGCCAAACGCTTTCTGTTATTGCGTTCATGTAAATACTTTCCCACTGTAATAGCTGGGTGACCTCTTTTAGAGACCCGGTGTAATTAAATTCCATGCAATCCTAACGGTACCTAAATTGTATTAAAGTGTTTGCTAAAAACTGAAAATAGGGGTGACTATATTTAATTTTAAAACTGTTAGGTTTTAAATAATTTTATTATTGTCTAGTCTATCTTACGACTGTTTATTTCATCACTTATATAATCACCAGAGCCTTAGTTATGCAATAATATGACGTTTTTGCCTTATTTATCCCTAAATATCTTGGAAATAAATGTATAACTCGAATTTATTATTTTTCGCCTCTAACCTGTAATTTAAAGACAGGTTTTAATGTTTTAGATAGATGGAGAGCTTTAGATAAATTATAGTTGTGTCTATACCACATTGATGGATTAATGCAAATGTTTTAGGCACTTCAAACTATGTAATTGAAACAGCTACTGTAACATATTATATTATATGTTTAACTAATACTTTTATTTAATGTCTGTTAATAACTATTAATTTTTTATATAGGTTAATGACAGATCACAGACAGTTTTGCTTTTTTAAACCTCAACGTTTCGATTTTCCTTCCGAAATTCCTTTTCAAGAGCTCAGTTTTAATTAAAAAATTATACAACATAACTTACGATTTATAAAATACATAACATTATATAAAACATAATAAAAATCAACAAATTAAAAAACTAAATATATATAAATTAACAAGCCAAAATGTTTGTTTACTGCAATATTAGAATGATTGTGTGGTTTTAAAAAATTAAAATGTTGACTCTGTTATTAATAGTAGATGTATCTGTGATTTGTCTGTTTTATTGTGCTAGAAAAAAATTTGGCTTGGAAATGGATATTTATTAAGAGTTTTGTAATTTGTTCATTTTTATTACGTTTTACATGTTATGATATGTATTTTATAAATCGTAAGTTATGTTGTATAATTAAAACTGAGCTCTTGAAAAGGAATTTCGGGAAGAAATTCGAAACGTCGAGGGTTTAAAAAAGCAAAACTGTCTGTGATCTGTCATTAGCCTATATAAATAAATATATGTATAATTACATTATATTATGAAAATTTGAAAACTCTTTTGTTATTAGCTTTAAAAAATATATCTAATGTGATTATCTCGATAGCTAAATGAAAAAAAAAAATCAAACATATCATTAGTATAATATGAAATAGATATCCTACTATAAAAACCAATACCTCTTTCACTACTTATTTGTTTCTTTTTAAAATAAATTAATGTTTAGAAATGATGATTAAATTATTACTTAAAGCGAATTATTAAATAACATTACACTAGTTTCAAATTATATGAATTTCCTTATAATTTAGACGAATTGTAGCCATATTATGAATGTATTTTTAACAATGTTTTTTATCAAATTTTTGTTTTATTATAAAATAATAAATTAATCTAACCATGACAAAATATTATTTAAATAGAGTACGAAAAAGGTAGCAATCAATGCGGGACTCCAACACATTAAAATAAAAATTATGTCTCAACAAACTGCATCGTCCAAGCTAGATCGTCCTGTGTACCAGG
Organism: Prosapia bicincta; assembly: GCA_036971475.1. Classification (NCBI taxonomy): domain Eukaryota; kingdom Metazoa; phylum Arthropoda; class Insecta; order Hemiptera; family Cercopidae; genus Prosapia; species Prosapia bicincta. Next base: position 50,732,293 of record JBAIZL010000004.1, read on the forward strand.
TTTGCGAGGCTGGGTAAGAGTACGCCCTGCTTCCCAGGAGGCAGCCTAGCGTAACGAAGTCCTGCGCATATATTTCAGTCATTTAATTTTCAGAAAATTTTTACAAAAATTATACATTTATTTAAAAAGAATACGAAAAATCCAATTTGATTTACAACAAAAAATAACTTATTTTAGGGAGGCTGCTTCCGCTTCTCTGCGTCGTTGCCGTCGCCATGCCCGCTGCTTATTGCGCCACCGGCGTTTAGACCTGAGCTCCTTTTCCTCGTCGTCCATCATGAGTTCTTCATACATCTCGATGTGGCCTACTGCAAGGTCTTTGTCCGGGATGCAGACTCCCGGAGCTAGGACGAGCTCAGTTATTTCCTTAAACGATGTATCGAGCTCGTCGCGTGGGATCAGCTCAGTACACGTGTCGTCGGCTTCTTCGGAGTCCCAGAAGAAGTACTTCCTCTTCAACTCCTCGACACGTGCCGGCTTGGTCTTCAGCCGACGGCGGCGACGCCACAGCCGCTAGCCGGTAGCCACAGCAGAGGGATCCTCCCTGTACTCCGTGTTGCGGTACTTCCTCTTACGAGGGGGAGCAGCCTTCTTTGATACCGCAACAGTATCCGGCGGCGACGACGACGACGACGCAGCCTCTTTGCTGTCCGCAGGTATTATGAACAAGCCACAAGAGACGCAATATCAAAGAATTAAACCTTGATTGTCATAACAATATTGGGTAAAAAAATGAACCATTATTGTTACATGAGTATCAAAGTTCTTGAAGGTATTAATCTTTGATTCTTCTTTACTTCTAATACCAAAGCTGCTCTCAGAATTTAAACACTAGTGGTATATAACTCTTAACATAAACAGCTGTTGTAAAGAATTGAATGTAATGAGAGTTATAATAGTTTGTTAACTTGGTGTAACGAACTGTACTTTGTGTGTAATGTGAATTATAATTATGCAAAGATTTCAAGGAATTAATTATCTTATAACTTCAGATGTTCCTTAAATAATGAGAACTAGAGCTTTCTTTCAATAAAGATCATTTGCCGTAATAGCGTCAAGACGCTCTTTATAGCATAGAATGATGTTTCCTTAACTGTATGCAGGTCATTTGAAACTATTTTTCTGTTAAATATAAAAATACAAAAAAGACTATATACCTTGAATCAAAATAAATTGTCTAATATTTCATTTCTACATCCGTAAATATAAAGTAGCGGTTATTTAACAAAGGAATAAAGGTCAATATTTTCAAAAACTTTTGTTTTTTTTTTACTTCTAAAATGAAAATATTTGTAAAAAAAACATTTAACTTTGTCATATATTTAATTATTAAAAATAAAAAATTAAGTTCTTTTTTTTTAAGTGGAAAATATTGATGGTTGTGTAGTAGATAATATATACGCAAAAAATATGTTAAGGTATCTATATTTTGATGCAATGTTTATTCCTTATATTTATAGGTTTAAATATAAACTTTTGTAAACTCTTCTTAAAATGCTAAAGAGATATTTACCAAAGTACATGGCTTATCAATGGGTTTTATTTACTTACCTGGGTTTGCAATAACATTTAATTCATTTATCCGTTTACTCACTTTGTTTCAACTAAAGGTTCCGGAGTTTAGATTGGTATTATTCATTAAAATCTCTTTGACGAGCCAAACAAAGGTAGGGGAGTGATTTCATTAGCATAGTACTGAGGTAAATTGCTTATAACAGTCCTGGTGATTTCATGCATAAATTCCTTACTTAGGAAAGAATTTATTTAACAAAACATCCATTATTTACTGGAATAGGAACGAATACACACATAGAAAAAAAATAGCAATTGGAATAAAAATTATCTAGAAGAAACAAGATTTTATATAAATAAAATTCCTTTCCAAGAGTATTTTAGTCTAAAGCTATGTATAGCTATAAGTTGCCATTCATCATAAAAGATAGTTTCGTTACATTTAAGTAAAAACTAGAGGGAAATTAACGTCACGTTCAAAGGAACTAAAAGGCCGAGTTAGGGAGGGGTCGCTTTACCATGGTAACATAGCTTGTACATTTATACACCTCGTATGAAGAAAGAGTTTGTGCTTAAGGATATATCCTATTGGGAAAATCTAAGAAAACTATGAATTTAATTCCAAAGGCTAACATAAAGCAGTACAAAGGTTAACATAAAGGTGTACAAAGGCTAACATAAAGGTGTACAAAGGCTAACATAAAGTTATACAAAGGGTAACATAAAGTTATACAAAGGGTAACATAAAGGTGTACAAAGGCTAACATAAAGGTGTACAAAGGCTAACATAAAGGTGTACAAAGGGTAACATAAAGCAGTACAAAGGCTAACATAAAGGTGTACAAAGGCTAACATAAAGGTGTACAAAGGCTAACATAAAGTTGTACAAAGGGTAACTTAAAGGTGTACAAAGGCTAACATAAATGTGTACAAAGGCTAACATAAAGGTGTACAAAGGCTAACATAAAGCAGTACAAAGGCTAACATAAAGGTGTACAAAAGCTAACAGATCAGTACAAAGGCTAACATAAAGCAGTACAAAGGCTAACATAAAGGTGTACAAAGGCTAACAGAGCAGTACAAAGGCTAACATAAAGCAGTAAAAAGGCTATCAGAGCAGTACAAAGGTTAACAGAGCAGTACAAAGGCTAACAAAAAGCAGTACAAAGGCTAACATAAAGTTGTACAAAGGCTAACATAAAGGTGTACAAAGGGTAACATAAAGTTGTACAAAGGGTAACATAAAGTTATACAAAGGGTAACATAAAGCTATACAAAGGGTAACATAAAGGTGTACAAAGGCTAACATAAAGGTGTACAAAGGCTAACATAAAGGTGTACAAAGGCTAACAAAAATCTGAACAAAGGCTAACATAAAGGTGTACAAAGGCTAACATAAAGTTATACAAAGGGTAACATAAAGTTATACAAAGGGCAACATAAAGGTCTACAAAGGCTAACATAAAGGTGTACAAAGGCTAACATAAAGGTGTACAAAGGCTAACAAACATTTGTACAAAGGCTAACATAAAGGTGTACAAAGGCTAACATAAAGGTGTACAAAGGCTAACATAAAGGTGTACAAAGGCTAACATAAAGGTGTACAAAGGCTAACAAAAATCTGTACAAAGGCTAACATAAATGTGTACAAAGGGTAACATAAAGCAGTACAAAGGCTAACATAAAGGTGTACAAAGGCTAACATAAAGGTGTACAAATTATAACATAAAGGTGTACAAAGGCTAACATAAGGTGTACAAAGGCTAACATAAGGTGTACAAAAGCTAACATAAAGTTGTACAAAGGGTAACATAAAGGTGTACAAATTATAACATAAAGGTGTACAAAGGCTAACATAAGGTGTACAAAGGTTAACATAAGGTGTACAAAGGCTAACATAGAGTAGTAGAAAGCCAACGAAAGTAAGAGCTGACTTGCTCAGGTTAATCCACACTAAGCAAAGGATTCTACAATTATAACTGTTTTCTCTGAAAGGATTAACTCTTGCGAAACAAATTACAAGCACTGGCGTTCCTTCTTGACTCAATTAAACAGACAAAAGACAGTTTAGCATTTACCTCTGCAATCTAAAAGCTCAGTTGTTAAAGGGACAATTCATTTATATCTCGATATTCTCCACACGATGTATCTTTAGAGGGTTGCACTAGTATATCATGATTCATTAGTTGCGTTTTAAACTCAAATTTATGTATTAAAAATAAAAACCTCATAAACACAATAGTTGTTATTTGAACCCTTATTTACGTTTCGATCGAAAGAAATCATTTTCAGAGGAAATTATTAGAAGATCCTTGTAGCAATGCTCTCTAAAGATGATTTTAAATTGAAATTTACATAAGTATTTATAGTTTCTGTGTATAGGAGGCTTTGTTTAGTTGCTCCGAGTTGTTAGAGTTTTCTTACAGTCTGTGTATTTATAGTGATTCAGTAAGTAATTACTGATTAGGAAAAAGTAGAACGATCTGAGCAAGCTTGTTCAAAGTTTCACTTAAATATAGTTTGTTTTATAGTATTGTCTCACACAAGCCACATAGCTGTTTCTGGTCTCGTCACATCTGCAGCACACAGTTAATGCAAATGTCAGGGTGTAGTGACGACCTGTCCGGGCAATGTATCTAACACATTACCACACGAATATCTACGTTTTCGGAAATAATACTTAAGGGGGCAATACATTTTAGATAAGAATTAGACACATTATAATATGTAGGGTTTCCAGCTATCGAAATACACTTATATTATACTATTGAAAATTGAAAATAACTTGCCCTTAACTGTTAACGTTGAAGCATTTAGAATGAAGACCTGTCATAACTACCTTACTGCGCACCTCCACCGTATCCATGTGCTGCCGACCCCGGAGTGCCTGCTCTATGGTGGTGAAGTCATCAATGCCGAGCACGTTCAGGACTGCCCAAGGTTGGGTGTTGGCTAGTAAGTAAGTACTACTGACAATTTGTCTACTTACTTGGTTATAAGGATACTTCCATCAAAGTATTATAAAAAATGACGGCTACCTTATTACAAATAAAATTTACTGGCAACTAAAAATATTGGTATTTGTTCACATATATTTAAATTTTGATGTAGTCTATAGTTTCTTAGGTAATGAAAATATATAAATAATAAGTTGAATAAATAGATTTATTGAAATAACTGAATGAAAAACGGAAACGAATTATTGACGGATTTACTTACCTATATGTATACATTGTTATGTTGTAGGCTACTTGTACATATAACTTTTGATCTATGTATAGGTAATTATTCAAACTATTTTGCTTCAAGTTGTGAAAAATATATTTTTCAAAACATTGTTTTACTATTTGATGTGTTTAAAAGTGTTTATGATGTGACGAATATGGTAAATAGTAAAATATACTAATTTCTCACCACTTACCAGCGCCCTAAGGTACTGGTTTTGCTTCAATAGTAATGACCTTATATCTACTCCAATCCCTGTAGTCACCTTATAAAAATTACACCCGGCTATAATTACTAAATACCTTAGTTAATACGCTATATAATGAGAATTGACTTTTTTATTTTTAGTTTTACTAAAAATTATTTTTACAAATTAGTCCCACTATTTGTTTATATTGCAAAAAAACACTCTGTCCTAGAACATTGTCTGGATTATATTATAGCCATTAGGAGTTTTAAAAAAAGGTGATGGAGAAGTGTTTTGGTTAAATTAAAAGCCATTAAAAGGAACATGGTTGGGATTCAAATTAGCTTGACTTCCATTATAAATTTTGGTTTACTACCTAATCTAACAATTAGATGAGGATAAAGAAAAACTTAATGATTTTAAACAAATCTCTCTCTAAAGTTTTATGTTTAGAAACCTTTCCAGTCAGCTTTGCCGGTTTCCTATAGGAACGAAAGTGCTGATTATATGAATAGATATTTATTCAAAGAGTGGTTTATTAATGAGTTTGTGCCAGAATCTAAAAAGTTTTTAAAAGCAAAAAATATCTCTAGAATCCGTGTTTTACTGTTAAACAAAGCACCAACGCATCCCGATGATCAACTGCACTCTGATGATATCCGTTCTTTATATCTTCCCTCAAATGTTTCAAGCCTAATCCAGCCGATGGATCAGTGTGTTGTTGATTGTATGGGAAAATACGCACGTTAACTTTTACTCTCTCTTGGAAGCTACTAAAGGGGGAACCAGCGTAGTAATTTTTCTAAAAAATAATGGGAGTTGTGTACTGTATAACCGAACCATGGAACAAATTAAATGAAGAAACATCAAGTAAGATCATCTGATTCATAAAGCAACTGTTGTTTTTGATCCAGAAGAAGAAACAGCTTTGACATTTCTTATCAAGAAACGTCAAGGTTATTAAACTTCCATGCGAACGATTGAGATAACAGATGTTACGATTATTCAAATGGTACAAAAACTACTGAAGGCAGTGATGACGAGAATAAAGATGAATGTTCGACCGAGGGAGTAGAAGCAGGTAAAATTAGTCACGGTGAAGGAACGGCCGCCTTGGAAACTGCATTACGTTATATCGAATAAGACAGAGCCACCACGCCGGAAAGTGGGACTCTGCTAAGATGAGCTACCCAGAAAACAAAACTTTTTCCAAAAAAAGTTTAGCAACCGTGATGAACAATGTATTCCAAAGTAACAATAATTTATGTAAGTATTGTAATCAATGTTTATGCTAGTTTTATAAATTGTTTGCCTCCATAATTACATTATAAAAGTTCATTATAACTCTAGTTTTTTCTCACGCACAGGAACGTATTTCCGAATAATCCGACTTCTCGGTTATCCGAGGAAGTCTCGGTCCATCTATATCGATTTATCGAAAACCTACTGTGCATTTGAGAAAAAAATGCTTGAGATGTTTTATATTATATTAAAACATATTTAATCCGTTTCTCCTGTGTTTTAACAGGTATTCGACGATCTTCTGTTTTTATAATTATATTTTGGCTTGAACATTCGCTCTTTAATTAAAACTCTCTTACTGTGTATTTAGTGTCAAAAGCGTTGTAAGAACGGAGCTAGAGGAATATTCATGGAACACCCAATCAGCCAATTAAAGGAGGCTTAGTGCTCTCACCATATAATTGACTGAATACCGCTACATTACTGTAAACCAGAAGAAAACGTTAAATGCAATAAAACAAGCAATGAAGAACCCAACACTTATCCCTAATATTGCATCCTTAATTTAAGTAAGCCTATTTAAATTTAACTAAGACGCAAGATACTTTCCGTCAGTGCTAATTAAAACACGTTAACATGACACCGGCTCTAATTAATATGCTATACCTAATTAGCGAAGTACCGACCTAGATTAGGTTACTGATATAAGGCTTTCCTAATTTAAAGGTAACTAACCGAGTTAGATCCAAACAATAGTGAAAACGTAATTTAAAGATAGCGTGAAATGCATACTATGCGCGAGAGCACAAAAAAACTCTCTTTACTTTACGACAAGATGTGAATGAAATATTAAGTACCTAGAATATTGTCAATGCGGTTCTCTCAGCTAGGAATGTTACTTGTCGGTGTAGTAGTGGAAAATAATGTTTAAACTTACTTTCCAAAGTAAAACTTGAGAAGCTAAATAACTCTCACTCCTTATTTAGTTGTTAAAAATTATTATTAATTAATTATTGCTTAACTAAGTGAATACTTTAGTACTTACTTGCTGACGCGTTTCCAAGCAATCGTTGCTTCTCAACACTCCACTACATTTACGAGTATTAGCTTCGTAAATGAAACGAATGTTTCGAAACAATCGTTGCTTCTCAACACTCCACTACATTTACGAGTATTAGCTTCGTAAATGAAACGATTGTTTCCAAACAATCGTTGCTTCTCAACACTCCACTACATTTACGAGTATTAGCTCCGTAAATGAAACGATTGTTTCGAAACAATCGTTGCTTCTCAACACTCCACTACATTTACGAGTATTAGCTTCGTAAATGAAACGATTGTTTCCAAACAATCGTTGCTTCTCAACACTCCACTACATTTACGAGTATTAGCTCCGTAAATGAAACGATTGTTTCGAAACAATCGTTGCTTCTCAACACTTCACTACATTTACAAGTATTAGCTTCGTAAATGAAACGATTGTTTCGAAACAATCGTTGCTTCTCAACACTCCACTACATTTACGAGTATTAGCTTCGTAAATGAAACGATTGTTTCCAAACAATCGTTGCTTCTCAACACTCCACTACATTTACGAGTATTAGCTCCGTAAATGAAACGATTGTTTCGAAACAATCGTTGCTTCTCAACACTCCACTACATTTACGAGTATTAGCTTCGTAAATGAAACGATTGTTTCGAAACAATCGTTGCTTCTCAACACTTCACTACATTTACGAGTATTAGCTTCGTAAATGAAACGATTGTTTCGAAACAATCGTTGCTTCTCAACACTTCACTACATTTACGAGTATTAGCTTCGTAAATGAAACGATTGTTTCGAAACAATCGTTGCTTCTCAACACTTCACTACATTTACGAGTATTAGCTTCGTAAATGAAACGATTGTTTCGAAACAATCGTTGCTTCTCAACACTTCACTACATTTACAAGTATTAGCTTCGTAAATGAAACGATTGTTTCGAAACAATCGTTGCTTCTCAACACTTCACTACATTTACAAGTATTAGCTTCGTAAATGAAACGATTGTTTCGAAACAATCGTTGCTTCTCAACACTTCACTACATTTACAAGTATTAGCTTCGTAAATGAAACGATTGTTTCGAAACAATCGTTGCTTCTCAACACTCCACTACATTTACGAGTATTAGCTCCGTAAATGAAACGATTGTTTCGAAACAATCGTTGCTTCTCAACACTCCACTACATTTACGAGCTCCGTAAATGAAACGATTGTTTCGAAACGCGCCAGTAAGATAGTTTTTTAGTACTCACGCAATAATTAATTATACTGTAAACAGTAAATTCAAAAGGATTTAACAAACAACTTTATTATAAATTGTTTATTTGAATGAAAGCCCATTATCGTTGTTAAATGAGAAATAGCTTCTTAATATAAATAACAATAGTATTTTGGACAATTCTTCATAAACAATATTTTAGGCTATCGTTACGTTGCAAATGTGAAATATATAATCGAACCTAAAATTACAGAAATTTTATACTTTCTCGTTTTTTGGATTTAAATAATTTAAATGTTTTCTTTTCTTTTCAATGTTGAAAATACATGATTTTAAATATATGTTTGGGGTAATATTTTGTGTTGGGTTACTTATACGTAAAGGTAATATTTTATTTTAAAAACATTTTTTAGATATCCTACGTGTTATAACTTTTCAAAGTAACATGTATAAATAAAACATTCCTTATACAGATTTTGTCCGTAAATGTTGATTAAAACATGTTTATTTAAAAATGAACAACAATAAATTCAATTTTTGATTCCTATGCGCCTTGTTCAGCCCTAAATATTTAATTACTGAACCGTTGTGTTTTGTCTTTTATTTTTAGGCAGCCATTGGTGTATTCCTGCAGTCGCATAAAAGTAAACAAAAAAAAACTGTCATAAAACTATTTTATAGCGCAAATTGTCAGTTGCGGATGAAACCCATCTGAATGTAGCTGAGAGCACAAACACTTTGGGTCACATGCAGATAGATGTGTGTATTGTAGTGAGAATACAGTTGCGCTTTGTTTGAACCAGAGAAACGTAGTTATTAATGTCTTATTAGGTTTGAAATTCTAAAATGTAGTTTAGTTATAGTCATTTAATACTTTATACAATATCAAGAGCACAGTGTGTACAATATATTGCAATGAAAATATTGAAAAGATCCCCAATACCTTAAAAACATAATAAAAAATAAAATTATCAGTTAATTGAATAAAAACCCTATGGACTTACAAAATATCAAGAGCACAGTGTGTACAATATATTGCAACGAACATATTGAAAAGATCCCCAATACCTTAAAAACATAATAAAAAATAACAAAATTATCAGTTACTTGAATAAAAACCCTATGGAGTTACAAAATATGAAGAGCACAGTGTGTACAATATATTGCAACGAACATATTGAAAAGATCCCCAATACCTAAAAACATAATAAAAAATAACAAAATTATCAGTTACTTGAATAAAAACCCTATGGAGTTACAAAATATGAAGAGCACAGTGTGTACAATATATTGCAACGAACATATTGAAAAGATCCCCAATACCTAAAAACATAATAAAAAATAACAAAATTATCAGTTACTTGAATAAAAACCCTATGGAGTTACAAAATATCAAGAGCACAGTGTGTACAATATATTGCAACGAACATATTGAAAAGATCCCCAATACCTAAAAACATAATAAAAAATAACAAAATTATCAGTTACTTGAATAAAAACCCTATGGAGTTACAAAATATGAAGAGCACAGTGTGTACAATATATTGCAACGAACATATTGAAAAGATCCCCAATACCTAAAAACATAATAAAAAATAACAAAATTATCAGTTACTTGAATAAAAACCCTATGGAGTTACAAAATATGAAGAGCACAGTGTGTACAATATATTGCAACGAACATATTGAAAAGATCCCCAATACCTAAAAACATAATAAAAAATAACAAAATTATCAGTTACTTGAATAAAAACCCTATGGAGTTACAAAATATGAAGAGCACAGTGTGTACAATATATTGCAACGAACATATTGAAAAGATCCCCAATACCTAAAAACATAATAAAAAATAACAAAATTATCAGTTACTTGAATAAAAACCCTATGGACTTACACAATATCAAGAGCACAGTGTGTACAATATATTGCAATGAAAATATTGGAAAGAACCCCAATACCACAACAAAATATTCAAAATTAATAAAAAAAATACCAAATATTACAAATACGTCCATAGGGCAATGAAAATGTTTGAAAGAACCCCAATGCCACAAAAAATAATAAAAAATAACAAATAAAACAAGTTACTTAAGATTAAACCCTTATGTACATTTCGATGACAATGTCATCATCATCATCAGAGGGTCTTATTACAAAATTACAATCTAGCAAACAAGAAATTACAAACTAGAGTGATGTTTGTACAAACTAGATACGTAATATACGGAGGTCATTTCAGTTGGGACTACGTTCTTGGGTGCGCAGTAGCAACAGCGCACTGTACTACGTGTAAGAGTAGATATGAATATACCTATAAAGCATCCAGTTAGAATCGATTTGGTTGTAATTCTATACAACGTTACTATATATCTATATTAAAATATACCAATAAGATATCCAGTCAGGATGGATTTGGTTGTAATTTTATAGAACATTACTAAGTACATATATTAGTGACCTCCCTATAATACTTGATTTAATAATGAATAGATACCATGAAACGACGTTGTGTACTGCATTTATTATATGTTTATATACAAATTGAAGTGATTGTGGATATTTTTAAATCAACTTTATAAAAGATCTTACGCTTTAATAGAAGTTCCGAATACTCGCCTATTTCTGTTGTTATATCCACGTTATTTACCTGAAATCTTTTCCCCGTTTTCCCTGTTTGCTTACTACGACAGTAACGCCTCCTCACCTCAGTTCCAGATACACACTGCATCTATCACATTTGCCACAGTAGCAGACTGATGTCTGATGGTGTAAGCTGAATGTATACAGAACTGAACAATATAAAACATTATTGAGGTATTTACCTCAATATTGCGTTTAAAGACTGACTTTTTTCAACCAATCAAGCTAAGGTAAACAGAAGAAATTGTCTCTTATTTACCTTTCGTTGTTGTGTACCGAAGCTTCTTTAGGGATTTAGCGAATGATGGAGGCTTTTTATATATATTTAGGTTTCGTTTTCGCTAATATTTTCATCGCTTTTTTAGACTTGATTTGATATTTTAGGAGAGAAATGCTCCTTTAAGCTTTTATATTTCTGTTTCTTGATTATAACTATAAAATAATTTTATATAGAGAGAAATAAATGTAAGTAATTGAATCACCAACTTTATTTTGTGATAAAAAAACAATTAACAAATATCAAAACCTTAGATAAATGCACACTATAAATAATCTTACATTAAAGCAATGGTTATAGCCTGAGTGCTTGATAAATACATTTGAAGTAATAAAAAAAATATTATTATATAATTTGAGGAATAGCTTTGATTTACATAACTGCAGCCTATAATAGCTTTCCTGTACAAACATTGTTACTTGTTGGTTGTGTATCAGTATTTTTGTTCTACAAAATAATAGTTTCAATATAAGCGAAATATTCAGTCTTTCTCCTTTAAACCACTGTTTCTCTTAGATGGAAATCTATAGCTTGTGTAGATTACACTCTATTACAGTGTAAACATAAATCCGGAATATGAGTTATTCATAGTAAATACAAATTTGTTTGAATTTGTTAAAATAATCAATACTTTATTTACAAATTAATATACATAAATGCCTCTAAAAGTAAAACGTTAAATGGTTTATTATTTTACGAAGCTTCTTTCTAAATCAGAGCTAAGAAGGTATCTGAAAACTTCAATAGCAATGGAGATTTTAAATTATTCCTTTTAACCAATATTACTTTGTCTAACTAAACACGCCTTTCTTACGTTTCACAGACTGAAAATCCTTGAAATGTTTGCAATCGCATAGAATACAAAATCGGCAGATTTAATAACTAAACAAACTTTTTGAAAATATTTCCTATAATTTTTTTAATTTCAAATACTTTAAGTAGACAGCTGTTTGGTATTACCTACAAACTTTAAGTTTATAAAACAAATTTACGAGATAAGATATAAATAGAAAGCCTAATATAAAAACGTATTGCTGAATAAATTTGCGCTAAACCTTTCGTTTGCTTAAAGTTTAAATCCAATAATTTGCGCTAGTTTGAGTGAATCAGCTTTATTTACAACAAAACGCTGATCCCTATATTTGCTATCCAGCCTTCAGCAGATGAAACAAATTACAGGTTTAATTATATTTGCAGTGAAAGAAGCAATTAGTGCCCATTTGTTTACATAATGAAATCAACTAGAAAATTGTTGATAAAATTTCATAAATATTATTCATGAAATTAGATAATTAGAAGTAAAAATAATTTTAAATTTACAAGTTTAATTACAAAATTCCATTTAGTTCTAATGAATAAATCATCAACCCAATGTAATCATATAATTTGTCATATTTTATTTTATATTTTCAAAATACGATGTTCATTGTTGTCTTATGATATTGTAAAAATTTAGATTTACGATGTGATAATAAACTCGTATTCCTCTTAAAAATACATTAACATAAATATGTTTTAAAGTAATAATTTATATGGAAAATTTTATTTCCAGAAAGCGTTTATTTCGTGACGACCCTCTTGGTATTTATTATTTTTTAAAACATTTTATTGTATGCTTTCTATTTGTTATGTTTTTTAGAAAAAAATCCGTTTATATAACTTTAAGCATTTATTCACTTAGAAAAAAAGCACTACTTACTGATATTTCTCATTAAACTTAAAACTGTTTCCTATTTAGCCTGCATATTACAAAATAGTATTGTTATCCCTGCATGTAAAGAATTGTTTTCTCTTTTCGTTTCATTTTTACTAACATTTCAAAATACATTATTTTGTATCACTTGTAATATCTAATACATTCTATAGGTGCACATTTCTACTACATGGGTTCTATTTACGGCTAGATACCAGATATTTTAGAAAATATTTATCCCTAAAAAAATCTTAATTGGTGTTATACAAAATACTTCATTGGTCTGAGAACCACTTATGGACTCAAACACCACTAGAGTTTCGAATCATCACAACCTAGAATCGAAAGAGGGATTTCAAGGCCATTAAAACTTAGAGATAAAAATACTTATAAAATGTAGGCCTAATAAAAAAACTAAAACATAACCTTGAATAAAATTTTACATTTTGCTCAAAAGCATTTGTAAATTAAAGATTCATCTACATTTTACTTGCATAAACTAAGTTGTTTGTTTTGGCGTATTTCTAAAATCAAATTACACAATTTAAATTAGAGTTCTTGAATTTTGTAGTACATTACGTTCGGTGAATCATAATTAATCACAATAGTTTGTTAAAGTTATGACTATCCGAACTTTAAATTTTTTAAATTTGTGAAAACTTACTGAAACAGAACGTTTTAGATAGCTATTTGTTTTCTTGATCAGTGCCTTCTCACGTGAAGAACACACTCATGACGATCGCCCCAGATGAAACATTTAAGTGATTCATTAAATTAGAGCTTGGTGGTGTTCTTAGGAGTAAAATAACTTTATTTTAAGAATACATATGTTCAATAAAGACTTTCAGCTATTAAAATTTCCAAGTACATTAAAGCTTTACTTGTTAATTGATAAATCAGAATGCCTACGATTAAATAGTTGACATTTAAGTAGCACAAATTGTTTTAAGAAATAACCGAAACTTGATTGCTCGTGGATCTGTTGCCAAGCCATCCTCCACGGTTTATCCAAACCCTTACACGTTAATAGCGGTTCACATTTTTACATGCGTCCTGTGGAGAATGCCATTTGAATTCTTAACTGTCCAGTGAACCCAATGATGACACTGTCCACAGATGTTCGACTGGTTGTTACATTTATGTGTGGTGGGTGGTTTAGGTAGCTTAGCTGTGAAACTAAAGACTTTGGATTAGATTTCCAGTAGCACCAAATAATTTCTGTGCGTTTTTAGTCCTGAGGTGACTCAGCACAGAGTACTTCATGGTGACCCTGAGTATTACCTTAGGGTAGTAAAAGGTGGTGCTGGTCACATTGCCTTCTTACAATAACCAAGACAGCTCTACCATGTCTATCCTAAATCATTTTGTTTTTATTTTTATTTTACATTTACCGCACGTAAAAATAATTTTAATTAAACTTTTACTTGTCGCTGAGGAAAGTCATCAAGAAAAAGCCTCGTTAGCGTTCATATACATCTGCTTTAACCTTGTGTTGGGCATGTCGTAGTTTTAATATATAAATGCTAAGTTGTATAGATAATTTTGTAGCATGAAGATCGATTCTACAAGTAGTGGTATAAAGAACAATTTTCCAGATAAAATCGAATTCGTGTTACGGGGAATATCATTGGTTCTCGAATAGATTCGTGTTACGGGGAATATCATTGGTTCTCGAATAGATTAGTATTACGGAGAATAACATTGGTTCTCGAAAAGATTAGTGTTACGGGGAATATCATTGGTTCTCGAATAGATTCGTGTTACGGGGAATATGATTGGTTCTCGAATAGATTCGTGTTACGGGGAATATCATTAGTTCTCGAATAGATTAGTATTACGGGGAATATCATTGGTTCTCGAATAGATTCGTGTTACGGAGGATATCATTGGTTCTCGAATAGATTAGTATTACGGGGAATATCATTGGTTATCGAATAAATTAGTGTTATGGGGAATATCATTGGTTCTCGAATAGATTAGTGTTACGGGGAATATCATTGGTTCTCGAATAGACTCGTGTTACGGGGAATATCATTGGTTCTCGAATAGATTAGTATTACGGGGAATATCATTGGTTCTCGAATAGATTCGTGTTACGGGGAATATCATTGGTTCTCGAATAGATTAGTATTACGGGGAATATCATTGGTTCTCGAATAGATTAGTGTTATGGGGAATATCATTGGTTCTCGAATAGATTAGTATTACGGGGAATATCATTGGTTCTCGAATAGATTCGTGTTACGGGGAATATCATTGGTTCTCGAATAGATTAGTATTACGGGGAATATCATTGGTTCTCGAATAGATTAGTGTTACGGGGAATATCATTGGTTCTCGAATAGATTAGTGTTACGGGGAATATCATTGGTTCTCGAATAGATTCGTGTTAGGGGGAATATCATTGGTTCTCGAATAGATTAGTATTACGGGGAATATCATTGGTTCTCGAATAGATTAGTATTACGGGGAATGTCATTGGTTCTCGAATAGATTCGTGTTACGGGGAATATCATTGGTTCTCGAATAGGTTCGTTTTACGGGGAAAATGATTGGTTCTCGAATAGATTCGTGTTACGGGGAATATGATTGGTTCTCGAATAGATTCGTGTTACGGGGAAATCATTGGTTCTCGAATAGATTCGTGTTACGGGGAATATCATTGGTTCTCGAATAGATTCGGGTTACGTGGAATATGATTGGTTCTCGAATAGATTCGTGTTACGGGGAATATCATTGGTTCTCGAATAGATTCGTGTTACGGGGAATATCATTGGTTCTCGAATAGATTAGTGTTTGGTATTTGCTCCACGAATTACGTTCAATGGTTTTGCCTTATTTGATAATAATACATTCTTTTAGGTTGATATATAAAACGACATTTAAATGGCTAAATTAGGAGTGAAAGCTACCGATGAGCAAAACTGATAAAATAGTAGAGGAAATATGATGTTACGGGGAATATCATTGGTTCTCGAATAGATTAGTATTACGGGGAATATCATTGGTTCTCGAATAGATTCGTGTTACGGGGAATATCATTGGTTCTCGAATAGATTAGTATTACGGGGAATATCATTGGTTCTCGAATAGATTAGTGTTATGGGGAATATCATTGGTTCTCGAATAGATTAGTATTACGGGGAATATCATTGGTTCTCGAATAGATTCGTGTTACGGGGAATATCATTGGTTCTCGAATAGATTAGTATTACGGGGAATATCATTGGTTCTCGAATAGATTAGTGTTACGGGGAATATCATTGGTTCTCGAATAGATTAGTGTTACGGGGAATATCATTGGTTCTCGAATAGATTCGTGTTAGGGGGAATATCATTGGTTCTCGAATAGATTAGTATTACGGGGAATATCATTGGTTCTCGAATAGATTAGTATTACGGGGAATGTCATTGGTTCTCGAATAGATTCGTGTTACGGGGAATATCATTGGTTCTCGAATAGGTTCGTTTTACGGGGAAAATGATTGGTTCTCGAATAGATTCGTGTTACGGGGAATATGATTGGTTCTCGAATAGATTCGTGTTACGGGGAAATCATTGGTTCTCGAATAGATTCGTGTTACGGGGAATATCATTGGTTCTCGAATAGATTCGGGTTACGTGGAATATGATTGGTTCTCGAATAGATTCGTGTTACGGGGAATATCATTGGTTCTCGAATAGATTCGTGTTACGGGGAATATCATTGGTTCTCGAATAGATTAGTGTTTGGTATTTGCTCCACGAATTACGTTCAATGGTTTTGCCTTATTTGATAATAATACATTCTTTTAGGTTGATATATAAAACGACATTTAAATGGCTAAATTAGGAGTGAAAGCTACCGATGAGCAAAACTGATAAAATAGTAGAGGAAAACAATAATATAGAGAAATAAAATTTCAAATTGAAACAAATATATTGAATATGACATTTGTATACGAATGAGATTGTCAAGGATGGGCGAAATGTACTTATACTTATAAAGTATTCAGCTTGTTGCGACCTCCTTTATCGCTTGTGACATTTGCGTTGCAACGAATAAATAGATCGCCCTTTCTAGAGTCTATTTGACCAAAATCTACCTTTAGAAATGTGAAAATTTGAAACTCATTGTTAAAGTATATTCTAGCATTGGTAGTAAATAATTTATTCTATTATAAAGTTAGGCTCCATTAAATTAAGCAAGTAACAGATTTGAACTAAATAAATTTTCTGACGTAAATTATGTTTCTTATATTTGAATCATGTTTATGTTTTATCTTTGCAGAATAAGTAAATAGTTGTGAATACAGTTGTCGGGACAAGCTTTGCGCTAACATATCTAAACGAAATTACACAGAGGTGTCTTAGAAGTCTTCTTGTTCCTGTTTAAGTACAAAGAACTTTAAAAGTTAAAAACTTTTTCACTGCAAAAGAATTAATTTTAATGCTTCACTCATCTTACACTATCTACTTATGTACCCATCTATCAATATGTCTTTTTATATATCTATCTATCTATTTAAGTATTTAAACATCCTACTTTATATATATATATATATATATATATATATATGTATATATACATATATAGCCTATATACATCTATTGATTTACTTATTGATCTACCTACCTATCCATTTATTAAACTGTCTATCTTACAACTATCGAACTGTCTGTCCATTTCTCTATCTATCGATGTACTTGTATTTATATTTTATACAGCTACCTACTTATCTGCCTATCTACCTGTATATCTGTCTATAGGTCTGTCTATCTTTCTATCAATCTATCCGTTTTTCTAGCTATCTCTACAGCTATCTATCTACCTAATAACCTGTGTAACTATCTAACTCATTATGTAATTATCTATTAACTGGCTATCTTTTTATCTATCTATTTATCTATCGAGCTACCTCTTTATCTACCTACCTATCTACTTATCTATCTATCTATCTTTCCATTGACCTTTCTATATATTTACCTATCTATTTATACCTCTATCGATATCTCTGTCTATCTTTTTATCTATGTTTCTCTCTCTCTATCTAACTATCTATCTATCCGTTTTTTAGCTGTCTCTAATATCTATCTATTTTTCTACCAACCTGTCTGTCTATCTAACTATTTATCTAGTTATCCTATCTATCTTTTTATCTATCTATCCATCGATCTATCTCTCTATTTATCTGCCTACCTACTTATCTATCTATCTATCTTTTTATCTATCTATTTATCTATCGATCTATCTCTCTATCTATTTACCTACCTACTTATCTATCTATCTATATATTTTTTCATTGATCATTCTATATATCTACCTATCGATATCTCTAACCGTCTGTCTATCTATCTGTGCATCTTTTTATTTATCTATCTATCTCTCTATCCATCTACCTACCCAGTTATCTATCTAACTATCCATCTTTATATCTATCTCTCTATCTATCTACCTACATACTTACCTACCTACCTATTCTTCCTTTAATCCTTCTATTTATCTACCTATTTATTTATACCTCTATCAATGTCTCTATCTGTCTATATACCTACCTATCTATCCGTCTATCTTTCTATATACGTCTCTATTTATCTACCTACCTACTTACCTACCTTTCTATCTATCTATCTATCTTTCCATATATCTACCTATATATTTCATATCTCTATCGATATCTCTATCTGTCTATCTATCTGTCTATCTTTTTATCTATCTTTCTATCTATCTCTCTATCTACCTACCTATCTATTTATCTTTCTATATATCTACCTATCTATTTATACCTCTATCGATGTCTCTATCTGCCTATCTATCTATCCATCGATATAGATCTTTATATTCTGTTTTACGTGTGATGTAAACAGTCTGTGCAATATTGACACTGTGTGCAGAGATTTTGCATACTCTAATTCTAAAACTTTCTCATATCTTTCTAGTTTTTTCCAGGAAATGGTTTTCTAGTATAAAATTCCTGTATTATAACGCAAATCTTTATCTAAGTATGATAAATAATAATAGTTGAACAGTTTTATATCTGATTTTGAATAAGGCTGTCTTTCATCGATCGTAGACATCCTGTTTGGATGGTTCTGTACAGCCAAAGCATTTATGGAAATGTTTTAATTCCATTGACTATTTTTCGTGATACCTAAACTGAGAAATAGATTTTTAAAGATTCATTGCTATTTCAGAAGATTTTTATAAATTTATTGAGATTCATATAAAGTAAATCCGACATTGGGATGCATTCTTAGAAAACCAATAGTGACTACTAGAGTTGTCGGTTAAGATCTGATAAATCCATTTTGAGTAACGTTTATTCAAGAGAAAAGCCATGGACTGAAGTGCTTCGTGGATGCTCAGTGAAACCGTGACGTGTATCATATTTAGTTATCTATTTTATTTACCCTGGAAATATTTATTTCGAAACAATTTTGATTTAGGAATGGCAGGGTATACATATACTTATATGTACACATTTAGAAATATATTTTCACTAAGTAAAACATTGAACACCCTGTCAAACAAATAAAATGTAACACATACAATAATATGTAACAGATATGTAGACAATTACGTAGCAAGCAGAAACAATAAATCTTGATGGAAAACAAAGTAGTTTGAAAAGAAGATTGCAGCCATAAATCTTTCCGCAAGCATCCCATACATCGCATACGAATTCAGGTCGAATAGAAGCAATTTTCTATGTTGTTCAACAACTGACTAAACAGTTATCCTAAACAAACTCACACACACACACACACACACACACACACACACACACACACACACACACACACACGCACGCACACAC
Organism: Prosapia bicincta; assembly: GCA_036971475.1. Taxonomy (NCBI): domain Eukaryota; kingdom Metazoa; phylum Arthropoda; class Insecta; order Hemiptera; family Cercopidae; genus Prosapia; species Prosapia bicincta. The sequence continues at coordinate 50,752,128 of JBAIZL010000004.1, forward strand.
ACACACACACACACACACACACACACACACACACACACACACACACACACACACACACACACACACACACATACACACACACACACACACCACACATACACATACACACACACACACGTACATACATATATATACAGTAAACTCCCGATTATCCGTGGGCGGTTTAACCGGTTTGCGGATTATCCGGGCTCTGCCATTGTTTTACATATATCCAGTTTTTATACCAATCAGATTCATGTGTTTAAATTTCCAAACGGTGAATTACGGCGTAAATACATATATAAGCCTAATAGAAGTTAAGATGAAGGGAATAGATATGTAAATATGTACGTACTAATTTTTACATTGAAAGGGAAGCATCCCAACGCTGGCCAGTAAAATAAAAGGGCGAGCAGACTACTGTATATAAGAGACAATAACAAAATTCTTGGACGTCCGAAAACCTAATGCGTATCATAAGATTGTAAACAAATGTCAGCTAATCTCGGCTATAAATAGTCTAGGACGTGACATATGCATTATCCAAGTCTGTCATATACATTATCGATCTTTATGGCTTTGTGACACAAGTAAATACTGTGCGACAAAATGGTTAGATCTCACATTAAAGCTAAAATCAATGCTCACAAAAAAAACAAACGAAATATACAGATTTTTTTGTAATATTTGTAAAGGAAATTAAATATGTACATACATACATACTTTTGACATATACTTATGTACGTATTGTAAATAGTTAGACTTATAAATGTACATGTGCATTATAATACATCGACGTTTTAAATTATTTTCTGTAGTCTATTTATTTTGTCCTCTGAAGATTATTTGTGAATTGCATTAACCGGTGTCATTATTTGTGTAACTTATGGTATAATAATCGATTATCGATAGTTTTGCGTATTCTTTGTTAATAGCGGATTATAAGGGGAATTCGTTATCCGGCGTTGCCGGGCCACCCTATCCACGGATAATCGGGAGTTTACTGTATATATATATATATATATATATATATATATGCAATGTGGGAAATATTTAATTTATCACAATTTAAATAAATAAATGTTAGTAAAATGACTGTATTATAGTGGAATAATTGATTCGTTATTCGTTATTAAGTTATTCGTTATGAATATAAGTAACGAGCTAAAGTGAATTTTCAAGAGACACGAATCGGAGCCTGTTCGGTTGTTCCAGACCAAAAACGCTGTAAGGCCTCATCCTTGACCAAACAACGTATTAACACTATATGTGATACAAACTATTATAAAGAGACTCTTAATTCAATAACGAATTCTATTTATATTTATATAATGTTGTATAAACATAAGAAAAAAATAATAGTGTAATTATTATTAGGTCGTGACTATAAATAAATTTAACTCCTATATGCACTACGATATTTTATAATTCATTAGAAAATCATTGTTGTTTTTCTTTTAATGTGATATTTTGTATATGTAAATGTTACGTCATTTTTCAATGCATAATTATTTATTATGTTTGAAGATATTGTTACGAACCGTTTGTTTGAGCAAAATCTCAAATAAAAAGAAACAGTATATATCTGGTTAAGAATTACTTAAGTCTATGTGTGTAAGCATAAATATAGTCCACCTATTAGGGTCGTGTAGTCTGACAACGTGTTAGTGGTTTCCTATTGAAATGGGATAATACTTCATAGCAATTATTAAAATCTCTATTCAAGATATTGTTAACGTGGAATATAAAATGTATTGTTTAATAAAATTGTAAGGTGTATTGATAATTAATAAATATATTTGCAGAGTATGTTAACAAGAAATATATGTCTGTTGTACAAATGTTTCGAATCAGCGTAGAAAACATTTTATTTGCTAAATAATTTTATTTCAGTATATTCTGTTACATTTTTATTATATTGTGCTTGGAAATAATATCAAACGGCGCAGATTTGATCCATATCGATATTAATTTATGAGAGAGATTTTGTTTGCTAAATTAGTGAGGGAAAATTTATTTCAGAGTAGATTTATTCTGATAAAAATATTTTTAGCGAGTATTCAAATTCTACAATTTAATATATATTTTGCCTCCGAAAAAGGATGACCAGAGGCAAAACATCCGCATAAGACAAAGTCCCCGGACAAAATATAAACTACAGAGCCCAATTTATATATCCGTACCGGGATGATGGATTTTCTAGAAGCTAAATTTCAATAGTTTCTGGATTTGCGGTCATTAGGCAATTATTACTTGGAGCAACATTTATCCCTCCATAACAGGTCCTCAGCATTCCTGAAGCCCAGAAATGCGTCAAAGCGTTTGTTAAGGCACAATCAAATTAATAGTTGTGGCAGGACGTTCATTTTGTTATCGACGAACATAACCAAAAGTTGAAGTTTGTCCATTAGCGTTTAACAATAATAATTTGTCTGCAATAATAATAAAGCAATGAGTTAGTACTGTGAATGTGCTCTGTGATTGGTTGATATTTTATTAGTTACATTTAGTACTCTTAAGTTGACATTTGTTAAGAAAATGTCATTACCTACTGTTCATGGGATATTTATATGTTTTAAATTAAAAAAAGAAACAAATTTTCGAAAAACATGACAAAACTACCAAGTATCTATTTAACGTTTTTACAAACAAATACAATCATAAAACTCAAATTGTTTCGAATATTAAAAGCTAGATACTTAGAAGTACATGTAATATAAGGTTAATAAAACCTTGTAATTCGGAGCACAGTTATGTATCAGAACTCTTAATTATCGATGACCTCTACAACAATATAATAAGGTTTATGTAACTGACGGCTAATGCCATATTTATGTCTCCATATTAACATAAATAATAATTACATGCGATACATGCAATGCATTTTAGTTTGGCACATTAAATGATTTAATGTTAATTTTGTGATGATGGCCAGGTTGTAACGTGTGCAAAATTAGACAATTAAAAGGTAATATTTCCTTTAATATTTTACTGAAAATATTTAAATATTAAAGCAGTAAAAACTGTGCATTATCTACTCAATTGGTACTAAAGTACTAGAAAGAAAGAAATTAACAGGCAATTCTATAAAAATACTCTCAAACAGTAGAGTCGTTCTATACCTACTTGTAAATATTTTAATAACGATATTGACCTATACTAGATTATTATGTTTTTACAAAAGATTAAACAAGCTAAAATGAGAAATGCTTATATCGCTGTCTTGTATATATGCAACAAGAATAACAGAAAATAAATATTTTTATTAAAAATAATAAGATGCGTGTTAATAATCTCCAATTTTTTAATAATATATATTTGCTGATAAATAATTACAATACATTTACTGTAACCATTTTTACTTATAATATTACATTTGGGGCTCAATTAGTGTAGGCCTTATCTCTCCATGTGCCATTTTAATTTGTATTCTTCATAATATTGTGTAGGCCTGTTTGTTACACCATACATCTACGGACTTCATGTACATCCTGTTTTTTGTATTAAACTGTCTGATACGTTGTTATTGTTTTTATGTAAGTACTTTGAATTTTTCAAAACCTCTTTATTTTGTCAACATAATTTTATTTATCTTTCTACCAATTGATCTTTACACTTTTGAGTATATGAACACCGGGTTTTCCTTGAAATTTATGATTTAATCGCACAGAGGTATGTGTATGTGTAAAACTCCAATCACACACACACACACACACACACACACACACACACACACACACACACACACACACACACACACACACACACACACACACACACACACACACACACACACACACACATACACACACACACACACACACACACACACACACACACACACACACACACACACACACACACACACACACACACACACACACACAATTATATATATATATATATATATATATATATATATATATATATATATATATATATATATATATATATATCCCTTAAAAGAATCACTTCTATAACCCTCAAAACACAATTTAAGAAATTAAAATATTTAATTCACTTATTATGTATAAAATTCCTCAAGTCGGTAACAAATAGGCGACTCGTTTTTTGTAGTTGGTTTCCTAAGGATTGGAAATTTTTTATGTTTTTATTTATTTTTTGTTATTTATTTTTTGGTTCAAAGTCACTCCATAAAAGAATTGAATGCAGAAGAATATTAGTTCACAAATTGGGTTTTGAAACTTCAATGTATAAACAACAATACAATGGCTGCCAAGAGAAGGGACATTATAACTGAAACAATACAACTAGCAAAATGAAAAAAAAAAACGAGACACGTACGAATAGTGTTAACGTAGGTGTAAAATAGGTTTACAAAGAAAGAAAATCATGCGTGTTTGGACTCCCTCTGCTGGGAATGATCTATCTGGATCACACAACCATGAATTCTGAGGGCAGAAGGAGAGATCTCTAGAACACGTGTGCGTCGCATTATAATTTATAATTAACAAACGAGAACCGAAGTCAAAGAAATAGACAAAATGTAATATAGAGAAGTAAAATAAAAGAAGACAGAAAAAGAATGTTAGAACGTAAGAATAAGTAACAAGTAAGAGCAAGCTAGATTAAACATATCAGCCTCTTAGTCCAGGTTGATGAACACAGAATTAAAGAACTCATTAATAGCTTGTTTAGAAAAGGTTTAATTTCAGGGGACGAGATTTAAAATGTAAATGTTTATAATAAAAACAAAATATTTCATTAGACAGAAGTGGTTTTATTTTAATACACTAAATCACACTTTTCCGGAACACAATGGAGACAAAGTTTAATTTAAACGGATTTTAAGTTATTGTTCTACCCGTCCCTTCGCCTTGAAAGTAATTTCTGTCATAGCATCTCAATCCTGGTAATATCACCCATTATCAACCTAAAGATAATTTGTTTAAAATTTTTGGTAAATGCGTGATATTTTATTATTACGCTAAATGTTTGTTTGATTTTTAAATTATTTAGTTTTTAACCTTTTAAAATACTTTTAATCCGTATTATATATTTTACTTGCATATTTATTAAAACAGTTATTAAAAAGTTAAATTTTAAAACCTAAACCTAAAGGTTATTTGCGCTTTGTTGTGCAAATAGTATATTGTACACAAGCCCACTATCTCCAATGTACTTATAATGTTTTGTACTTTTATATAGTAAAGGCTTATTATAACATATATAAAGTTTAAAATACATTAGTCTCGCCATATTAATGTAATATACAAATAAGCTCTATCCTGTATTTATTTATTATAATTATCTGGCAATAACTCACTGTTTACACAGGTTTACACAAACAGTTTACATAAAATGAACGGTGTTTGTGTTGATACTCGTTTTGTAATTTGAACATCAAGGAACATACCTTATTGTTATTAGGTAAGGTTATTCAAGAATTCAACTTTTAAAACCTATTTCTTGTAATGAACTCCAAAAATGTACACGAGGCGGTTGTAGACGATTTCAGTTATTATAGCCAGGCTATTTGCATTTAATTAGTATGAAGGGAAGACAAATCGTCCTAATTACACCCTACCGACCCCATGCATACAATTATTAGCCATAACACAATTGTAATGATGACGGTTTCATGAATATAACGGGGGCATTTCTAGAGCCGTAACACGAACATTTGTAGCAAACTAGAGTTTCTTGGAACGAGCTACTTAAAACTAAAAACCTATTTGCTCCTTCAGCAACGTTTTAGTATTCAGGTAACGCCTTGTTTCGCTTTATTCATTAAATATCGAAAAATTTGTGGAAACAAAATCTATGTAAAGAAAATTGCAAATTTCAGAGGTCAGTATGTACACACACACCCACACACACACACACACCCACACACCCACCCACCCACCCACACACACACACACACACACACACACACACACACACACACACACACACACACACACACACACACACACATGCATATATATATATATATATATATATATATATATATATATATATATAATAAAGAAAATGTCTTCCTAGGTAGGAGTATTTAATCAAAGCAATGTATCATATTTGTAAAACCATAGCCAAGGCTTTATGTGTTTAGGTATATCGTTAGTTGAAAAGACAAAGGGGGTTTCCAAAGGTATATAAAGTTCTAAGCTGGGAATGGGAACAATAGCCGTGCTGTTAGGTAGATTGCTGCGGATAAACCCAGAGTCCCAAGGTAGCCTATGTCGCCGGTATTCCTAAACTTGGTCTTTATCAAACTGATCGCTTGCAGATAACAATGCAAAAGAGGCCAGTATGAGTGAAGAACACACAAGTAGAGGAAGCGATGGAGAGAAGGCAGGACCTATGAGTTTGAGAGGAGTAGAGTTTTAGAGGTCGACAAGTCAGTTTATACAAGTAGAAGAAAGACGTAGAGGAGTCTGAGGAGTATTGCAGTTTTTGGTAGTCGAACCCTGGGAGCCAGAGAGACAGGATAGTATTGAAGAGAACGCCGTGAATCACGAGGACGATGCAGATGAACTGTAATATATGAAACATTAGAAAGTTATTATTATAAATATATAGACAAATAATTTAAGGAACAAATTCAAGTGAAATCAAAACACCAGACTACCATTAATGTCATGGAAAAAATTACATAGACGTTAAAATACCAATAAACATATGTTTGATTTGTAGTAAATACGGTTAAATTTTTGTAAACATTTTGTTACATTATTGTTTTTCCTGAAGGTGCTAATTCTTATATTATTGGCGAAAAACTTTGTAAAATATATAAAATTAAACTATTATTGTACTTGAAATGTTTTTATTTAATAACTATATATATATATATATATATATATATATATATATATATATATATATATATATATATATATATGTCGAGTTTAGATAAAAAGAATTAGGTATCCTAATGTTTTATAAATGATTTATCAGAAACGAACTAAAAATTTGTACACGTATTCAAAGTGGGTCATGCTGATGAAAGAGAAATATAGAAGTTGAATAATGCAATTTAATTCCGCTTTTAAATATAAATTTGCGGTCGCAGAATTGTGAGCTCGGTGGTAGCGTGTTTTTATGTAGTTGAAAGAGGAGCGTTTTTAAATAATAAATAGAGAAGTTATTCAAACAAATATTACAGACCTAATTATTTTTCCATTTTTGTATGAAATATGATTTTATAAATGCTTCATAATTTGAAAAATAAACAATAATTACAAAGTAGAGACAGCGTAATAGTACAATTTTCTTATTTAGTTTTTTTAATATATATTTTTTTAAATATTCTAGTAATGTATTTATGTAAAATGAATTTGAATTTCCATAAATACCCTACTAAGTATTAATTTCACCCATACTATTTAATTTGATTCAACTCAGTGTAAATGTAATTCTAATACAATTCTGCTATTTTAAATTAAATATTTAACCTCACCATTCATCACTCTTCCAACCACACCCTTTCCTCTTACTGGCTTATTAGGAGGTTTCTGTGATCCCGAATGGGAGCAGGTCTACATTTAGGAGGTTCATGTGTCTACCTTAATAGTAACAATAAGTCCATGCTCTTCCTCCACTTCGTAGCTATAATATTAAACGGACTGACCTCCCGATAACTATCTATATATTTCTTAACAACGTAATACCTCTATCGTAACTACCTTCTGTCATGCAACTAATTATATAGACTTGGCATTCCTACAAAGCCATTCAGCTTATCCCAAGTGGAAGCAAGAGCATATTATATGTTTGAGGATTCTGCACTGGAATCTCTGGATAACATCGGCTTTTGTCTTTGTCGTCTCTGCAATGGTTCGAGTTGCATGGAAATATTGTTGTAATTAAAATGAAGTGTATTTACGAGGTAAGGAATATTTCTTAGTTTAATGTATTTCTTAATATATATATTATGATCCACCACGAATTTATTTATTATACTTGTTCTAATTAGACCAATCATAACTTATCTTGCATTATACAAAATAAATGCTCACACAACTAAATGCCCACTGACTCATTAGTTTTTTGTCTGAACATTATCACTTACATATATTAGAACTAGCACAATACAACAATGCACTACACTAACTCAAAATGTTTGTTTATTTTCAATCTTCGCACCTTGCACTGGTTGTCGAGAAGTTGTATATTACTTGGATGAAGGTAAGTTCTCTTCTCGTGTTTTTGGCCACCTTTATTTCTTCTGTTATCTTTGGTTACCCAAGGGTCATTGGTTATACTTCTTTGTACCTTACTTTGGAACATCTGAAGAATTTCTACATTAGATTCCTTTGCACGTCCCCACAGTTGGCTGGCATAGAAGCAAACTCGTTTCAAGATCTGGTTGTAGATTTTTATTCTATTTTATAATGAGAGGTTTGAGTTTTTACCCAAGAGCCAATAGTGCTTACGGTATTTGATATTCAATTTTCTTAATGTGGTGTTTCCATCTTAGTTTAGCATCTAAACTAGATATTTAGCTTCATTTTCATAAAGAGTGATGAATCCATTAACATAGATTAACGGAGGATCTTTCAGTACCTTATGAGTGAAGTTTATGCGGAGTGACTTCACTTCATTTAGTTTGATTTTCCATTTATCTATTCAGTTTAGAATGCAGTCTATTTTATTTTGTAAATTAAATCCACACTTTATATTGTTATTTGAGTTTTTTTATTATTACGGTTCTTCTCTCTCTTCGAATTTCTTACCTCAATCCATCATTAGTGTCATTTTCTTCAGTTAAATAATATTTTTTATTCTCATTGTTTTAGTTTCAACTGTTAATACGTGTTCCTTTTTCATTAGATGTGTTTTCTACTTGCATTTTTGTCTTTAGGTTTATTTTATAATTGGTGTTTCTTGGTAGTTTTCCTAGTTATGTTTGCATGTTTATTTTTTACGTTGGAGGTATTATATTTCACTTGAATCTATTCCTCCTTTATCTATCTTCTAATTGGAATACACGAAATAAATACTGCACGTGATATATATGGATCCTATTGAATCCAGGAATCTGTGGTTAGGCCGTACGCTTCCATTGCTGTGGTTTATGGGGATAATATTACAGTTGGCAATGCACTGTTCTGTTGCAGACAATACAGAGGCGCCAAATTGGTTTGTAATTCGATGAGAATCCTTATTAATAAACGTAATCTACAGGGAAAATGTACTTGAACCTTTTCAATAGTTTAGGACACCACTAAAATATTGTTTAAATTGCCAAATATTGTAATAACTCATAGGTTATTATTGCATACCAAAGCCTACTCTAGTGAACATTAAACAATAATAATTACATTTAAATATTAAAATAATAATCACAGTTATAAATACATATAAAATCACATTCAATAACATTATTATAAAAAAAGGGTTTGCCTGCAAGTTGAATTCATTTACAAACTTACTTTAGTTATTGTGTAAATTTACACATACTACATACAGTTATTCCGCTACAGTAATTACTAATATTTCCCCAGTTATATACTTCTAAAATGCTAAGAACTAGTATTTCGGAAGAGCTATATTACCAGGATATTTAGGCCTATATATTTTTGTTTTAGATCAAATATTATCACTATCTATTTATTATATTTCCAAATAGGATTTATATATATATATATATATATATATATATATATATATATATATATATATATATATACATCTTTTAAAGGATTTGGAAATTAGATTTGTTAACATCTTAAAATAAATTTTCAATATTAAACTACTATACTTATTTCTTAAAATCATAAAATAATAAATGCAGACAGAAGTGTTTTGGTTACGTATTTTGCCTCTGATATTTGTTCATATATAAAAACCTAAAATAACCTAAATACATTTACTAAAAGTTCAAATATTTTTGTTTTTTTTCCAGGCGAAAAACCTATTAAGGCTATCACAGCCTAACTCAATTGTTGTTTAAAATAAATGTTCCATAAATGAAACTAATCAAAATAAATTAAATGTTTAAAACTAATTGTAATTATCTAAAACTAAAGAAACTAAAATTATACAAAATTTAAATATTATTTAATAGATTCAGGTGGCGTAAGAAAGCGATGACACGGTCCATAGCAGTGACATGTCCCTTAAAACCACCTTTAAACTACCTCGAAGATCGTAACGTAAATACAAATCGCTTATATATACTAATTCAGATTACATATATTACAGAATCAGTAATTTATTACAAAAAGAATATTTTAGAAGTTTTAGTACGGAATTTCTAAGGTAAAAACAATAAAATAATATCGAATACTCAAAATACAATAAATAGCGATAGAGTCAATGATAATTACACTATGTGGCATTTTAGAAAGGTAAACTCTCATGTCAGACATGAAATTATTACAGCTTCATAGTCTAAATAGTTGCCAACATATTGACATTAAGTATATAAAATAATATAATATATATTTAAAACCATCCTTTATAAACAAATAGAACTATTGGAAGAGAGAAATAAACCCCAGGTATGACGACGGTAGCTTTTATTTCCATTACATAAGGTAAATACTCCTGAATAAAAGAGTTTATCGTTTTAAGATTTGTCATTCGTACTCTCAATCATTTATCCTCAAGCTCAGAACTAAATCCACCCCTTACTCCAAACACAGCGAATATAACATGAAGGTATATAAAGGAAACAGTTTCTATTGTTTAAAGCGTGATATGATGTTGATATTGCAGTTGGAATCATTCCTTTCATTTACCGTCTTAGAATATACCAAATATATTTATTTTGTTAATTCTATAATAACTCGTCTCATGACTATAGTGTGAGGGGCTATGTAATTAGCGATACCGATAAAAATAAATTATGAGTTAATTACCTCTAATCTTTCTAAGTTTGCATGATATTTACTAAAGAGGTTTTAAAATAATAACTATTAGTGAACTGATAGAACATCAAAAAAAGGTTTCAACAAGTTATAATGCAAGGTTAAAACAGAAAATAAATGTTTTCACAGTCAGGTATAAATAATATTTTAAAATACGTAACTCTAGCGACCCTTAATGAATTTGTATTTACTTTAAACAAAAACATTTTATAAAAATGCTGACGTTGCCATATGGTGACCTTTGAGGGGCTTATGTGTGTCATTTTCTATCTGTGCTTCGTTCCAAATTTCTCTATCATACTTTTACAATTTAGTTTGTTTTGTTATTGTTTTTTTTTGTGAAAAATTATTCTTGTTTTAATATTACTGCAAGTGTGATGTACGTAGACAAGTACTAATCAGGCAATAATATAAAACACCATTAATGATTCAAGGAGATTAGATGTCTGTGGAGCGCGTAAACTCCAGTAAACCAGACTTCGAGGTAATGGAAGCGTCTGGAAACTCCAGTACTTAGACCAGACTTCGAGGTAATGGAAGCGTCTGGAAACTCCAGTACTTAGACCAGACTTCGAGGTAATGGAAGCGTCTGGAAACTCTATTGTTATTTAAAATACGGAGTTGGACGAAGATAGGAACTAAGAGCTATGAAAATAATTTTTATAAAATCTTATTTATATATTATAAAAACAATATAAATTATAAACAATTATAAATATTATTTATTCCTGATTCAATTTACGAATAATTATACGTTTTATTTTTGGTTTTCGAATAGCGATCTTATAATTTATTATATCCACAAAGAGAGATAGAAAAATAGAAAAAGATAAGAGAGATTTTATATCATTATGAACCAACATTTTAAAAATTAAAATTATTCTTAAAAATTCGCTACTACCTTTATAATATATGAGAAAATATTTTCTGAACATCTGAACACTCTAGAAACTATTGTTTTATAATTAAAATAGTAGCTTCATATATTAGACGTTATTAGTACATTTAATGCATCGAGGTTATAAATTTGTTATTTTTTTCGTGTTTTGAATGTTATTGCATCACGTGATTTCTTTATGCCAACATTATAAAAACGTTTGTTCATCGCTTTGCGTTTGGGGTTGACACGAAACTGGTCATCATTTAACCTAAACCCGTTAAAGCAGGTAACACGTTGATAGCAGGGAAAAGATTAATCAGGGAAATTTGTTTCTAATGAATTACGTTTGGCAACATTCAGTGATTTACAATTGCTGCGGGACAAATTATCACCAAAGTGAAACCATGCATAACACGGTATTGTGGCCAGAGCCATTAGTTTAACTAGTGAAACATGCAAACGAGTTTTCTAAATATATATATTTTTTGTTATACGATCCATTAATTTTTTATAGTTTTCAATTAAAGCAGGAAACGTTTTGGAATTGCTAGACCAGAAATATTATTTTGTGGTTACGTTGAGCACATGCTAATTGGTTTAATGTAATTGTGTAATGTTTGTGAGAAAATCTTTTAAATTAGAACTTTTTAAAATTAACATAATTAGGATAATACATGATTAATCATCAATAAATAAAACCTCTCAACCACAAATTGCTTTTTTCTTTTATTTAAAACCTTATGTACAATCTCGATTGCATAGCAATCATCCTCAGAGGTAATTCACAAAAAGGTTTTTTATTGTAAATTACCTCTGAGGATGATTAATATGCAATCGAAATGTACATAAGGTTTTAAATTAAAAAAAAAATATTTGTGGTTGAGAGGTTTTATTTATTTATGATAAACATTACGCCACAGTTGTTTTATACAGTTATCATAGAGGGTTATCATAAAAGAATGGAGCTGTTTCGTACAAGTTTTAAAGAGAAACCGAATTACTTACAGTTAATGTTGTTTATTCATCTAATTTGGCGTCTCAAACAGTTTTTTTCATAGTTATTTAGATGTTTATATGTGCGTCCTTAGTCGCTCGACAAATGTCCAAACGATATTCAACTTCTCTCTAAACGTTCGATAACATTTCTTCGGTTACGGCTGGCATTACTTTATTATTCATATTTTTTAAGTCGCGATTTTTTTGTGAATAAACAACGCTTTTGATGTACCCCCACACAAAAATAACAGGGAGTTAGGTCTGCACTCCTTGGAGGCGACAACATAAGTCCTTGCCGGCCTATTTAACCATCTCCAATTTGTTCCTTCAAAGCGTCCGTGACCAATTCACTGAAGTGTGAGGGACCACCATCTTGTTAGAAATGAAGTTTAGGATTGTTTTCAAGTTCATCTTGTTGGGGAAAGCCATTTCCCCTAAAATCTTCCTACGAATTACTGAAACCGAACCATTTTTTTATGGTAAACCTGTACTTTTAACGTGAGATAGTCATGAATTTTCTTTTAGTTTTTAAATACATTGCATATTCACTAAATTATTATTCGCTGTTTCCAATTTTACTTCTGGCGAATGTGGAGCGTGCTAGTAATATCTAGAATTATTAATGAAGAAATGACATTACATAGCCAATAGGAGTGAGGGACGATTCTGACGATTCTACTAATACTGCTATACAGTCCTTACGTACACATTACTGTAAAATATTTCATTATTTTACATTTTTATTTATAAAACAAAAACTATTTTACCAATATTTAATACAAGAAGCGGTAACATTCTTCAGTTCTTAGTGAGATAGATCTTATGTTTTATTGAGACGGATTTGTCGATGCGTTTAGGCCGATGGAAATCTCGTTGATTGACTCTTGTAATGGCATACTAACGTAATTACACGTGGCTAATTTACCCTAATTACAGTGTAATTATAGGGATTACGTCACAGTAGGCTCCCATCACAGGGTCTTTGGGTGTCAAATGTTTATAATCTTCGCATAATTAGGGGTCTTAAGTGAACGCTACGAATTGAAGAGGGAAAGCAGCTTAAATATTATAATTACAAATAATTAGCGAACAAAATATATTTTATAATATTGGGAAACCTGTAAAAGTAATGGTGAATAATACCAGATAAAATGAATATGCTTGTAAGTTTAGTACGCGAAACCAGAATGGAAGAGATTAAACGTAGATTTAGGAAAGTTAAAAAAATGGTTTATTATAAATACAAACAAATCACAGAATTATTTTAGATACTTAGACGGTAAATGCGACATTCATGAAGCAAGTTTGACTATTCCTCAAGTAAAAGTAACAATCATATACGTATTTAGTTTATTATATTTATATGTTTTGAATTTGTTTAAATTTCAGTATAAATATATATCATATTTATGTATAAATAATAGATGTTTTATATTATATGGTAATATATAATATATTTGGGTATAAATATAAATATATTGCCATAAACATCATATTTAGCAATAGCAACAAATTATTTATTATTTTATTCAAATATTCATTGAGCTTAAATGGTGAGGTTATGATTTTTTTTTTTTTTTTTTTAACTTGGGAGCGAGTTTAAACTGCCCGAAGCAACGCTACCTTAACGTATATTGTACTTATCTCCCTGATCTAGCAAATAGCTCTTGCCCTCCTACCAGGTTTAGGAGTTTCCTGACTAGTGTTTTACCTTCAGCATCCACCAGAGCTGTACTATCACCAAAGAGGTTGAAGCGCCTCTCGGCAAGTGCTTCACATCTATAAATGATGAGTGCGGCAGTCTCCAGTTCTTGCCCGCATAATCTGCACACTGGTTCATCTTTGTAGATACCCATTTTATGCAAATGTTTCCTTAGTCCACAGTGTCCCGTGAGTAGACCTGTGGCTATCCTCAATTCCTGCCTAGACAGATAGATGAGACTCTTCTGCAGCCCACGGAAGGTTTCCTAAGGGTTAGCTTACTGTGTCTCATCCCTTCAGCCCTGATCCAGTGCTCACAGTGTCTTTCAGCCATCCACCTTCGCACTGCAATCTTGACCATGGATTTGGAAATACCTACCGCCGGCTCCGGTCCAATCAGGGGAGTCGAAGACCGCTCTCTGGCCAGCGCATCTGCGGCTTCATTTCCAAATATTCCCCTATGCGCTGGCAACCAACCGATCTTGATTTGATTGTACCTTGCCAGGGCTTCTAGATTATTTAGGCACTCCCTGACTATGGCCGAGGTGACCACATGTCCGTTTAGTGCCTTAATTTCTGCCTGACTGTCAGAGAAAATAGCAATCCGGGTCCCGTGTATTCCCCTTCTCGCTATCTCTCCCAGACAGGCATTTATAGCATATATTTCGGCCTGAAAAACAGAGGTATGCCTCCCCAAGGAAAAAACTAGTTTTACCCTTGGGTTTTTACAATACACCCCCTCTCCAGTGCTGAAGTCCATCTTAGAGCCATCTGTGTACCAGATCTGAGCTCCCGATGTTACTGAAACTGATCATTCCATCATAGTTTGGTGGGCCTGGTCAGGTGCAAACGTTCGAGTAATGTGGTCACAGCCCATTTCCAAGACGGGTTCTTTGACCACGCACTCGATACTCACATGTCCCGAAACATCTGGGAGATTAGCCCAGTTGTTCGAGTTACGCATTCTCCATGCCGCCAGCCTCGCCTCTCCCCTAAGGACAAGCTCAAGGAGGGGGAGGTTAAGCATTACTTCCATTGCTGCACCAGGTGTAGTTGACATCGCTCCCAGTGTGCACAGACAGCCCAATCTCTGGATAGAGCTCAGTTGAGCTCTTGTCTGTGCCTGGTTGGACTTTGTCCACCACACCAGAGCTCCATAGGTAATCATAGGTCTTATCACCCTCAGATACATCCAGTGCATCATTGATGGCTTCAGTCCCCATTTCTTACCCACCATTCTTCTCACTGTCATCAGTGCCCTTTTGGCCCTGTTAACTGTCCTCTCAAGATGTGGATTCCAGGTGAGTTTCCTGTCTAGAATAACTCCCAGGTACTTCACCTCCCCCATAAACTCAAGGTATTCACCAAACAAGCGAGGCATCCTGGTCGTCAGATCTTTTCGCTGTCTGGTGAAGTTAATAAGAGCAGTCTTTTTCGGATTTACCCTAAGGTTCTCCTTATTACACCACTCTTCAATCAGTCGTAGAGGATTTCTGATTACCTCAAGGACTGTATCAGGGAATCTGCCCAGGATCAGAACAGCAATGTCGTCCGCATATCCCAGATAGAAGTACACCTTCATTCAGGAGTTCAATAAGGTTGTCAACCACTATGCACCACAACAGAGGAGAGGGAAACCCCCCCCCCCCTTTCACAGCCCAGACTTGTCTCCGCGCTTCTGACCTCCCCTGCCACCTCTACAGAAATGCTTGTGTTTGTTAACATGGAACTTATCCAGCCACAAGTGGTCGAATCCACTCCATGACGTCTTGCACCATTTACCATCGTCTCCACTGAGGGTTTATTGAAAGCCCTTTCAATGTCGAGGAAGGCACCAATGGCACAACCTTTCTTAACGATCATTTGCTCTATCCTACCAACCACTTGATGGAGAGCTCCCTCGCAGGATTTTCCCGGTTGATAAGCATACTGGTTCCAATGCAGTGGTTTTATGGCCAAATCACCCCCCCCCCAATATGCCTAACAACCAGTTTTTCAAGTCCCTTAAGAACAAAGGACATGAGAGTAATAAGTCTGTATCCTTTCCCTTCTGATTGGTTTCCGGTGGTATTAGGTATAAAGACCACCTTACTAGATTTCCAGGCTGCCGGCACATGCCCTAGAACAATGCTTAGCCTGTATAATTTAGTAAGTACTAGCTCCAGCATATCCATTCCCTGCTGCAGCAGCACAGGATAGATCCCATCTGGACCAGGAGATTTGTAGGTTTTAAATGTGCCTATAGCCCATCTTACCCTTTGTGAAGTTACTATCCTCCTTGCCACTTCCCAGTCCTCCCTCTTACCACGTCTTGTGGAGGGTTTGGCAACTGGTTCAGTGTCTGCTACCCCAAGTTTCCTCAGAGTACCGCAAGGGAAATGTGTTCTGATTAATTCTTCCACAGTTTCCCCTGCAGTTTTTGTTATATTTCCCAATGGGGTTCTTAGCATTACCACCGGGTTAATTGGGTCCTTAGAGAGCACTTTATGCAGTCGTGCCACTTCCCGAGTTTTGTCAATCTCTTGACAAAATTCCTTTCAGGACTTCCTGCGTGCTTCTCTAATTGCCCTGTTGTATTCAGTTGGTGTTTTCCTATACTGGTCCCCCTTTCTGTTCTTTTTTGCTCTATTAAAGAGTCTCCTGGTGGTCTTCCGAAGTTTAGCTAGCTTCTTATTCCACCATGACGGATCCCCTACTTTTCTCCCCTCACTGAGAGGGCAGTTATCAGTAAAGGATTCTACTATAGCCTCGCCAACCAATGTGGCAGAGTCTTCTAGCTCTCTCCTCCCACCATATTCCAACCCAGCCTCCTCAATCCGAACACCCAGGTCCCTCCTGTAGGAGCCCGAGTCTGTTCTTCTTGCATCCCTGGTTGGCCGAAGCATGGCTGGATTGAGGGAGATATCATACCTAATATGTCTGTGGTCAGAAGAAGATGGTTCATCCGACACATGCCAATTTAGTACATACCTAGCCATCTGGTTCGATGCCACCGTAATGTCCAGCACCTCGTGTCTGGCCCTAGTGACAAACGTCGGCTCTTCTCCCTGATTTAAGACTAGTAAATTCTTAGAGCTAAGATAAGATAAGCTAAAAGTTCCTCACCTCTAGTGTTGGTACCTGTACTTCTCCACGAAGTGTGATGGGAGTTAGCATCCATCCCCACCAGCAGCTCCTCATCCACAGCCCCGCAGTGCTCGACCAGCCTCCTCAGCTCTTGTGTTGATAGAGCCCCCGCGTAGTCAAAGGGAAGATATGCCGTGGCCAGGTTCAGCCTCCTCATCATCCCCTCCTCTCGCAGCTCTACCATCACTGCTATCAAATCCCTGCAGTAAAAGTCCGTTAGTACAAAAGCACTCAACCCCCTCCTGACCAGGATACACGTCCTGGGAAAACCGGAGTTCTTATCATACAACAACTTACCTCCAGATGTCGCCAGCCCGCATATTCGTCCTCCAGAAATCCATGACTCCTGGATGAGCACCAAGTCCACCTCTCCCCTGTCCAGCATCCTACACACGACAGCACTAGCTGCCCTACTGTGCTGTAGGTTCACTTGGAGGAACCTGATCATCGTTCTGCTTACTTAGCAGTTGCCTGGGTCCGCAAAGCAGCCCCAGGACTAGAGAGCACCTTGAACGTGGCCTGCCTCAGCCCCACATTCACCCTCCCCAGGAGCCCTCTCCTATATATAGGATAAGGGTAAGACCTGCATCCTCCCTTTTCCTAACAATCACCTTCCAAGTATCCTGAACTATCCCAGGGTTCTGGGTTTTGACCACCTTCAGGATCTCTTCCGGCTCTTTGTCATTGTAGGGTTTGGGCACCCACATTGAAACTTTTGCAATGCAAAAGATCTCCTTAGGTGGCCCTGCCCTCAAATTTACCCCCTTACTCAGGGTGAAGCTTGGCAGGACCCGAAGGACCCACTCCAGACTCTCCCGTGAGGATCATACAACGTTTAGAGCCCCCCTCTCTACGTATGCTGTCCTGAACCCTCTATCCCCACTCTCCGTCTCAGCGGACAGCAGTTCTGAGAAGAACAGCTCCTCCAGCTCCAACGCCATCCCTTCCGAGATTTGTCTCTCTTTGTAACTGACTGGTACAATGGCTAGCTTTTGCCGAAGGGTATCGGCGTATGTGCCCGAAGACCCTGCAGCATCCCCCCCTTGTCCCAGCTTCACTTTCTTCTTTCCTCCCTCCACTGGAGAGGAATTGGTCGTCGAACCCTTAGGCCTTTTGGGCGTGCTGGGGTTTGGTGCTCTTGGTTGATTGCTTCCCTGTTGCACCTCCCTCCTCACAACATCCAAGCCCTGGACTTTGACAAGCTCGGCTC